>ML213604.1:456487-534646 GCA_004379715.1 Crucibulum laeve
AGAAGCGGTCCCACAAATGGTTGAGACCCCAGATACTCCTTTCAATTTGGCTTCTGTTAATTAAAAATAGACCTGGTCCTGCTCGCCAACCGTACGAATGAGCTATTCGTTGGCAGTTGACAGTGTGCATACATATTTATATAGCCCACAAACCTCCATAAATGTCACTGCCAACCATCACATCTCACCTGTCAATTTTAAGTAAGGAAAACATATCAAGATGATTATTCATAAAGGTACAATCAAAGAAGTCGTTAAACTACGCATGTGTTGATGTCCATAGGCAGTTCAAACTTTAATTCATTCCGTAAGAGTGCTGATGGAAGTTGGTTTCTGCTTCTCATTTATGTGACGTCAAACGCAAGCGAGATCCAAAGATGCCCGCCGACTGTAAGAAAAGTGAGATCAGCTGCACATCCTGCTGTTAATAAAACTTGATAGTTTTAGGTCTATGGGCGCAACATCAAACATCAGTGAAGGGTCAGACATTTGCGACTTGTCCGGAAAACACAAATATTTATACAGAAAATTTTCACTGTATAGAATGACGCGATCTTATCCCTTTCCAAGGAGTTATCATAGTTTGTTAGGGTAAACCGACCACGACGGAAACTTCGATGGATTGTAGACGCCTCCCAGAGGCTGAAAGCGCTTAAGCAGATATAAAATATGAAGTACTGATCTATTGTGAACGCCTTCTATATTAGTATTTTTTAAGGATACAAGAGCGTATAAGGATAGATGAGACCTACGAAGCTGGAAGAAATAGTGTGAAGTGGAAGTTCCAGTGGATAAAACCGGCGGTTCAACTTCGAGGATGATAACTATTGAATTCAATAACGCCAAATACCGGTCCGCTCTGGTCCACTCGTTTGATGTAAAGCAACAACATTAGATATAATCTCTAAAGGAGCTACTAGCTTCTCGTATTCGAGGTTGGACGCAGTGAATGAAATGATTATATAAACTGCATTGAGCCTTGCACTAATAGTCAACTATTAATAATGATTATTGTCAATAGCCAAGTGATATTTAAAATACTATTAGATGTTAAATTGCAATCATAAAAATTTCTATGATATGTATAAGCTGATTCCATGACAAAGGCCTTCACTGACTTCAATCGCAAATGTTTTGAACCCGAGGCATTGGGAGTGTTCGGTATTCGGGGAGAGCATAGGCGATAAAGCGGTTCTTAGATTTCTCTCTGCTGAGTGATTTTAGGCTTTCCGACGGATCTTCTACAATACCGATTTTTACTTGCCTTACACTGTCGTCGCAGCAAGTTCGTCGCCGAGGATGGATGAGTCATCCGCGGCCTGTAAGATTAGAGACCTGCTTGCATCTATTTGTATCGGGATTTTCTGACAAGCAAATAGCTTGCACAGCTCTCGTCCAGCAATCCATCAGAGACAGCCAACAAGGATTCAGTCTTAACCCTTCTTCGACCGCAACCACCATTTCCTTTTCCTCCTCCTGTTGTGTTTCTTGACGATCCCCTATATCGAAACTTTCTTTCCCATACTAACTCTTAACGATGGTTAGCTCGTTTATTGCATTCTGTACAAAGGCGAGCCCCTAACTTTTTTTTCTTCCAGTCGACCAACTGCAGACGACGCCTTATCCGCGATTTCAAACGACTCTCCAGCGATCCCCCAGGTGGAATCTCAGGTAGTCCATGCCCCGATAATATCATGCTCTGGAACGCTGTGATATTTGGTCCTGGTACGTATATCAACCCTTAACCCACACCCATTATCACTAATTATGCGGCATGCGCCACTAGGTGACACCCCTTTTGAGGACGGCACCTTCAAACTCCTTTTGACATTCGACGAGTCGTATCCGAACAAACCCCCCACCGTCAAATTCCTCTCGCGGATGTTCCATCCCAACGTATACGCCAACGGCGAGCTTTGCTTGGACATCTTGCAGAATCGGTGGTCACCTACATACGACGTTGCTGCCATCCTGACAAGCATTCAGAGCTTGTTACACGATCCCAATCCGAATAGTCCTGCAAATGCGGAAGCAGCACAACTGTATAGGGAGAATATGAAGGAGTATGTGAGGCGAGTGAAAGCAACGGTGGAGGAGAGTTGGTTGGATCCCGAGGAGAAGGCCGCAGCGGGAGAGGTTGAGGGGAGCGCTTGAGCGAGGAAGATGGGTGGGTGGCACGAGATGCGACCGCCTAGCATGGCTTAGCTGTTGGCTGGTGTGTGCAGTTGTGGTTGCTTTGTTCCCTTTCTCGTCTTTCTTTCTCTTTCTTTTGGTCCACTTGTCTCATCTTTTCTCTCTGCTCGTGTGTTACATTCCCTGCCCTATTCCCCGTCGTAAGGCCAACGATAACCTCTGCCCACACCCTGCTCACTCACGTAAGGTGGGTTCTGGCACCTTGTTCTGATTTTGGCATTTTCCCTCTTCTTTTCTTACTTCTATATCTCAGCATGTAATCTCTCACATTGTCCTCACTGTAATCTCTATCATCGCCCAACTTTTCATTATTCTCTTTCTGTATATTCAGTCTCATCGACCTTTATTCTAAGCCCAATTAATTTTTTCAAATTCCGTGTGATTTTTCACTTATCAGTCACTTTTGATACATCAACAGCGTCATTGTAGCGAATGACACCTACAGGTCTCAGCATGATTGTCATGAGGCGGTATTTCCACTCGGCCTATTCTCCTCAGTTCTAGACACAAAGTGACACAAAACGACCTTGTTATGCGCCCATAATTGAACCCCTCGATCATAATATGAGGCTGAAGATCACAAGGCTTCCCCATCTATGTTCTCTGTCTTTTTCTTACAGGCTAACAACACAATAGGAAATATCTGATACGCCCCAAAGGTATTCCATTTTCGTCTAACCCCGCTGCCTCATGTTCAAGGATCTCGACGAGAACAAGGCTGGGTTATGCGCTCCAGCCAGTCCAATGCAATCAAACTCCAGCGCATGTTGTATCTACTCCAATCTCAAAGGATCGGCGCTTGGATTCGCTAGCTACATTAGTGTCATTATTAACGCCATATACCACATTCCACTGGTCAAGGAGTGATTACCGAATGTTGTGGGGGTATACTTCACCGTCTAAGCTGTGCAGTTATTTAAGAAACGGATCCCTTCCAAATCCGACTACGACCATAATCGAGGCGCTTAGACGAGGGGCGTCGATGGTAGATATTTTTATCCTTCTGAAAGTTTCAATTATACCTCTTTATGCAGTGGTTATGACTTATCCTGACGGTACGTTTATCTACGTCAAATGCGGATACTCCGATAGTTCTGATTTCAACGATTATGATAGATCTGGTATGCGGTAAACGTGTATGTTCCGCAGAAGATACAGCAGTGCGATTGATCTATGCAGCACTGAATCTCTGATAGACATGACTCCTATGTCAGATATGACTCTTCTATATGCCTCGTGCCTCTTGACCTGCAAGAATGGGTAGTATGACCGACCTTCTCACCATTCATCTATTCCTGGGAAGGAAACGGGGATACAAAGGACTTTGCATCCTCAAGGTTAGATGATTCGAGTATCGTACTCGTCGGATCTCAAGCGACTGATCGCTAATTCACAGCGTCTAAGCTTATGGAAAATCTGTCCTCAATGACCATGTTCAATAGCTGAACGCGCGACAAAGGCAACTACACTATTTTCAACATTGATCTCCGATCAGTAGCATATATGAATGGAAGGCTCGGGGGTAAGTTTGTTTACCAGAACATTCGAAATCTGACTATTGCGTCGACTCTGTTTTTGTATTTGTGGGACCGCCTCTATGTTCGTGAGGTTCTCAATAGTCATGCGATCATCTGTAATCCCCGTCGCTTTCTCGCATGATTAGCGCTGGGGGTGGTGGATAGCTATATAATCCGCTGCTCAAGGATAAAAGAACGTCCATACAACACTTCCACCATGGCGACATCAACTTCAACTTCAAATCAAACAACTACAGCTATAAAACACGGGTACCAAAATGGGAGTCATATACTGACATTCGTTCAGACGCAACCTGGACTGCTAGTCACGAAAGAATTGGATAAAGCTATCCAGGAATGCAGAAACAAAGTCAAACGCATAGCGAAAGAGTGTCATGCAAAAAATCGCAAATTTAGGCATGTTCTCTTCCCGCTCTAATAGAAATAGAACGATTATTATTTCTTCCTTTAGGGACATAGAGTTCGATCTCGAGGACGACAAACAACGTTGTCTCTATGGAATATTTAAGGATAAAACATATACTCCATCTGACGTTCAGCGTGTCACGCAAATATTCAATAGTCCTCATTTCTTCGTTAACGAGGCTGCCAACTCAAATGACATAGTGCAAGGCAACTTAGGAGACTGTTGGTTCTTGAGTGCGTTGGCAACTGTTTCAACTGCTCAAGGATTAGTTGAAAAGTTCTGCGTCGAGGTACGTGAATTTAACCAGCTTGATGATCGGCTAACGAGTAATTTTTATCACAGCGAGATGAAAAAGTTGGCATTTATGGTTTTATTTTTTTCCGTGACAATGCATGGGTAAACATCATCGTCGATGAGTAGGTTTATCCTTATTCTATCGTCTTACAAGCAAACTCGTTGATACTATTCCCAGCCTTCTATATACACGCGTTCCAAAATATGAGGAGCTCACCGAAACCGAAAAAGAGATTTACCATTCGGACAAGGATATGTACAATAAATGTGCACGAAAAGGAGGAAAAACTTTGTATTTTGCAGGATCTGGTAATGGCGAAACGTGGGTTCCTTTAGTCGAAAAGGCATATGCTAAGCTGCACGGAAATTATGAACATTTGAATGGCGGACACTCATGCGAAGCAATTGAAGATCTTACAGGGTGAGTACCCGTCCTTCTTTTACTACTTTTCTCTTTTCTCATCAACAAATATTCAGCGGTGTATCAACTTTCGTGAAAACCAAGGTACCTTCGTTCATTAATTTCGCACTGCTGATGTTAACTCTTGTCAACCAACAGGATATTCTGGATCCTGAGAGATTCTGGGATGAAGAACTCCTTCGAGCGAACAAGGACCGTCTCTTTGGCTGTTCGTTCACCGAGCTTTCTGATTCTCGGAGTGGAAACAACTCGGGGAAGGTACAAGGTCTCTATAGCGGCCATGCCTATTCTGTTCTTCGTGCTGTGGAATGCAGCAAAGGAAAACGATTTATAGTTCTTCGAAATCCGTGGGGAAATACTGGATGGAACGGAAGATGGTCAGACGGCTCCAAGGAATGGACAGCAGAGTGGCTAACAGTTTTGCCTGAGCTTAAGCACACGTTTGGTGATGACGGACAATTCGTGATGGAATGTAAGCTGAAAGTCACATTCTTAAGATTAATTATTCATATTGACGGTTGACGGTTGACATTCAGACTCTGATTGGTTGGAAATCTGGGAAAACGTTGGAAGAACCGTTTTATTCGACGAAAATTGGGCAATGTCATCTCAGTGGATTTGCGTTCCAGCGCGTCCTCTTCCCTCAGCATGGTCTTACGGAGATGTGTCATGTACGATTCCTCGTTTCTATAATCGAAATCTACTGACTATAGTACACATTTAAGTTTCCTTTACGCTTCCAGGTCCTTCTGCAACGGTTATTGTTTTATCTCAAATCGACAATCGTTACTTTAAAGACATAGCTGGGCGCTCTTTTTGGTCATTGGATTTCGTGCTTGTAAAAGCGGGGGAAGAGGAACCTCTGGCACAATCAACGCACTCCCGCCTCTACTCTCGTAGTGTAAATCTGGAGATTGATCTAACAGCTGGAGACTATATTGTTTATGTGAGTAGTAGCGACATCAAACCAAACTGAACAACTTAAATGACATCCTATGGTCAGGTTCGTGTGGACCACTATCTAGGTACCAAGGTAGAGGCATATTGTATCATCTCTGAGAACTAGGCTAAGAGAGCCATTTCACAGGAAACACGGGATATTGAAGACTGGCAATTACGACAATTTTCACGAACTTTGAGTGAAAAGGCTAAAGGACAATCAATTACTAGCAGTGAGTTTTGGACCAAATCATACGACCAATAAAATTTACTAGTCACATTTACGCCATTTTTTAGATTTCGACACAGAGTAAGGATAGTATCCACGGAAGATATGTCTATGTGCTAATTAGTAACAGGACAAAGGGAAAATATTTACCGACGCAACTTGAATCTTTAATAAAGACGGACGCGGATGCTTATCGGACGCAAAAAGCAGAGCAGCAAGTGCTTTCTCCAGAATTTCGCCTCCTTGGATTGGACACTCCTCAAGAGGTTGCTGACAAGGATGACTTTGATGCAGATGGAACGATCACAACGACTACGACTACAACGACAGTCGTCGTCAAAAAAGTTAGGAAAAATAGCGAGACAGCACACCTGTCCAAAGAGGACCATCGACAACCTGGCGGAACTTCTGAAACACAGAACATCCCCAGAAAATACCCCAACTGTACATGCTGTGACAAAAAAGGCAATGCCAACTGTATGCATATGACATTGCCTGGCACTTATAATTTCCCGTCAAGCTGGCCCGGCAGTTTCAATGTCGACCAGCCGACTACTCCTTCGAAGCCGGCTAATCTTAACAACGAACTCCTTTTAAAGGATGACAACTCCGTCTATGTTGGTCTTCGTGTGTATTCGCGGAAGGATGTGCCCGCTAGAGTAGTTGGTAGCTTAAAATCCTCTCTCTTGCATGCAGAACCATCTCCAATGAGTCCAACCCTACTACCCCAATCACTGGAAAAAATACCTGACACAATGTAAGATATATGCACCGCAGCTCTGTATTCTATTCCATTTAATTGTATAACGATCCATATTCTATTTAAATATACCTATCTAACTTCAATAGTAGGTTAAAGCATAGCCTTCAAATAGTTATATATATACAATACTGAATGGAATCGATTCGAACTAACTGCGGAACAACGCCAGGTTAAATTTGTCAATGAGTCCACCTTGTTGTAAGCCTGTTGTTCCGACATGTACGGCAGGTACACCGCATTAGCTATACAGGCTAAACATCGATATGCACCTAATCCGACAGTCCGCATTACACTATCGTAAAAACAGGCAGCCAATGCAACCTCCAAAGTGCCAAGGAACACAAACGTTCACAAAAAGTCAAGACTCAGCATTTCTGTTGTTAGATCGGCTGCAGTCTGTTTATAAGTTTATAAACTAACGAATCCTATCTTCGATCACAGCGCTCGATACCAGGGCAATGGATCGGTTTCTCGCCTTACTATTGAGATTATTACCCGTTATTTTAATTACTAAGTTAGGTACCATCTTATGGACTATCGAATTTTCGCATAAGCCTAGTCTGACCTCGCGGCTCGTCCGACAGTTCACAGCTTTTGACGGAACTTCGGCGGCATCTCCGAGCGGATCAACCAAAAATATGTGCCTGAGTCAAGAGATTTCAACTTTTAGCGTCTTTAAGCACTGCTTGGTTGGTCTAATTGAAGTTGTCTTTGGTCGAAGATTTAAAGTGCTTCATAAAAGCATTGTGAATGTTTGTTCGGACGTATCAAGAGAAAATCGAGACATGTTAGGATCGTTAAGACCTGATGCCAGGTGGAGACCGTTACCACAGGCAGACAGCCTGCTCTAAACCATTTGACACTGACTGCTCACCGGATCCTTGCAACAGAATGACAACGCTCACATGTCACAGTGATCAGTTATACATTCCAGACTATACATTCGCCTTACATAACTAAACGCTGTTGACGTAACTATTTCAGTCTCGAATTATTATTATTATAATGCAGTGTTGTATGTCCGTTTTCCTCAATGTAGTTCCGCGTGTTCAGCAATTTGTGAGACAAACTAATGACATAGATTGCATGGTTTGTGGATTTATGAGTCAGCTATCATGTTCATCAGCTTGCTAGGTCCGGAGAGAGCAGAAATGACAAGAAATGTAATATTCATTCAGTGAATTTTCCTTTTTTATGCAGGTCCCCAATGGATGGGAGAGAGCGATCAAAGTACATGATCACAAGAAAGATTCCATGTTACCAAACGTAAAGCTATGTTAATGACAAGTGTCGTCTATTGAGAAGAAGAATATATACATAGATTGGATTCAAATCACTTGCTAGTGTACTGCCATCATCTATGATTATAGAAGTCGCGCACTTGGGTGAATTTTGATACAACATCTCTCAGCCTTATGAGCAAATGCGTCGCATCATTAGAAAATTCATGAATCTCTCTTTATTATTATCGGATCTGGATACGAACTGCGATCCTACCGCTACTCATCAACATCATTCCCCCCTCTTCCCAATAAGTCAACGCAGGCGCACACTACAGAACTAAGAAGGGGTTTGAAGGGGTTCAACCAGGGACGTTTCAATTTCCCGGACACTCGGGAAACGGAATAGGACAGGGGCGGTACAGAAACATGTTTAAGCTCGGTTAAAGTCTGGGATCATGTGTTTCCCCATGACTGATTCGATAGGAAGGCGCGACGAGTCGAATATTGAGCGCATGTTCGTAAAATGATCTAGGATGATCATAAGTGATGGTGAATATACGCCTAGAGGTAACCAGTATACATAACTGAGCTTTAGTGTTCCACTCTCATTGGTGACTGAATGGAACTGGTAGGACTCAGCTACCTTTACCTCCATATCGTCGTGGATAAACTTGGGAATTATTTTGAGTGTATCACGGCTACGGCAGAACCGTTCCATTAGCCTACTTCGGTCGTATAGCATTCCAACCTCTAATAACTCCGCTGTTGATCATCCTAAGGGATCCAGTAAGAACCGATCTAGAACCACACAGAAGTAGAAGAATTCCACCAATAGAACGTAGCCCATCTATTAGAAATACTGGTAAAGGACTCGCATCGAATTGCAGATGGAGGGAAATGAAATCAGTCCCACTCCGTTCTCGCCGTCATCTACTGTTCGGTTACTTGTTCAAACAACACTTGATCACTTACAGGTTCTTGATACATTCTGAAATTTAAGCGAAGCCTTTGATAATTCCACTATTCATTACCAAGGACCAAGTCGACACCATCTTGGATCATGTAGAGGTAGGTCTGTAGATCAACATCCAACGACTCCTAACTAAAAATAAGTCTCATCAATATCAAAATCCCATCACAAGTTGTCCGTGCGTCTATTAACTTACAATCCATTCCAATGCATTTACCAGCTACTTGAAGTATCGTTGTCTCCTGACAATCATCAGAATATTTCTACAATAGTACAATACGAAAATCTCGCATATACTATATTATGAGTTAGACGATCCACTGAACACCTCGTTATACAAGGACCTTCATCCAGACCTCGCCGGCAATCTTTCTTCATTTGCATATTTTTAAACTCGACCGTGATACCCCCAAGTGCGCTCGAGAAGCATGTATTATTTAAAGCGGCCATTCTTTTCCTGAAAGTTAGCCTTTGATGTTTATAGCCTTCCAGATGGAATAGTGAATGACGAGAACGATATACAATAAATACCGTTACATCCATCTTCAGTTCAGTGGCACTGTCTGTACGTAATCCCTAACAGATGTTAAGTGAGATGAACTGCATTCTATTGGCAGAAGTCCCCTGCCTTCCTAGCCACTCGATCGTCGAAGAGTATAGTCAGTCCTATGATATGATTATCGACATAATGTAGTAGCGGGGGCTTCAATCTATAGTTATAGAGCGCAGTATAATACTGTTTTCAGAGAAAACATTAACGATATGTGGGGGTGAGCTGTGACGAGCGTCTGGATGGATATGCCGTTGCAGAGATTTTAGTACCGGGCGAATACAATTATCCACATCTACAATCCAATGCAAGTTCCTCGACGTAACTCCTAACAGATGGTAAATGAGATGAGCTATGTTCTATTGGTAGAAGTGCCTATCTTCCCAGCCAGGTGATCGTCGAAGGATATGATCGTCAATATAATAGAATCACAGAAGTTCAAAGATAACACTGAAAGACGTAAATTATAGAGTTTGCGACGGCGATCTCGTTCTTATACTGTATAGAGAAAGGGGTATCCCGGTAAGTTGGTTGGTGAGTTTTGAAAAGCGTCTGAATAGACGTGCCATTCCGATGATCCTAACAGATGCCGGAGACATTTTAAGGTGTCGTAGAAGGACAACTGCATATACTGAGTATCCTGAGATGAAAATTGACGACGAAACTTTCTAACTTTCTAAGTATATCTTCGCAGTATTCACTTCATTGATGAGTGATGGTAGAGAAAGCCTAGTCCGACGTATATTCCGATGGCAGAAAATAATTAAATAGCCTTGAGCTGAAACCCACCAGTAGACCTCTACTTTTAAAGCCGATACAATTTCCCTGGTAGGGCGAAGGATTTGAAGGATTCCTAGATATTCAATGAAAGATTGTGAGTAAGAACAATTAGAACTACTTACATACATGTTCAAGTTTGATATGACGATTGAACAGAAATAACACATGATCATTTTTCAACACGATCGTTTGATGCGCCTCGATGGTATTCAGATTGCTGTGAATTCACGATGAAAATACAATATTGTTCCACACAATCAATTATCAGCAGTTTGCACATCATGATTTGACTTGTAGATGCAGCGTTCTGAATGGTGGCGGATAGATTACTACGCATGTTGACAGTCTTGTGAGATTTATCTGATATTTCTGACCATGGGGGCAGTCGCCGTGTACTGGCTTGTACATTAGCAGTGCTAGTGACGTATGTGGTAGTCGTAGGTTGTCAAAGATGATATTCAAGCTTTGATCTTTCGGCGTCTTTTGAATCTGACATCATGACAGAGGGGAATATATCAGTCACATTACGCAAAGTGATTGCACCGACACAAGATTCAAAAGTGCTTCCTCTGATAGAGAAGCTCAATCAGACTCGGAGGCGTTGATTGCCCGCACTGCAGTGAATTCCTTGCGTCATGATTGTTAGGTTCAGTCCTTCTTGCTAAAGCTCTGTCCAACGACTCGCTTCCGATCAATTCATGACATAGGAATGAAGTTCAAATGTTTTCTTTTGACTGACGTGGACAAACGGCTGAACCAAACGGAGAAGGTGTAGACTACACACTGGTCAAGAAACCCTTTATTTTGAACTTTTGAGTACTTATGAGCTTTATTTGGCCGTATAATACGGATATTTGATGATAAGACGGTCCTAATTGACTGATCTTCACGAGTTCGGAACCGTAAGATAGCAGAAGCAAGCAGGAAGGAAACATAACGAGTCAACGGATGGCTTTCCGGGTACCGGCTCGGCTCAAGTAAGCATACGGAGTTTTAAAGTGCGCGGCAAGTCCCGACAACGTGGGCTGTAAAAAAAGTGTTTTGTGATCTCGACCTTCAGCTACTCAGCACAACCGACCCAAGGTCCCCGAATCGCTTCACTTTCAACTCTTATCAAACTTCCCTTATTTCCAAGCCTTTGTCGACCAGAACAGTCGACACTTGGAGATAGAAACACAACTCATTCATGTCAGCGTCAGTACCAGCTTTTTCTCGACTCTTATCGACTAGGAAATTTAACTTTTTTTTTCTCGTTCGTTTCTATAGAGAAGACCAACTTCAGGATGTCGCCGAAAATGAGATCGAGTCTAACTGGGACCAGGTCGTAGACAAGTGAGTGTAATAGCGCTGGCGATTTGTGAGAGATGGGACGTTGATGGGGTATCCCCCTCTACAGCTTTGACAACATGGAATTGAAGCCGGAACTTCTCCGTGGTATCTATGCTTATGGGTGCGTCTTTTCTCTGGTTTTATGCACTTACAGGACTAGGCAGCTCATGAGCACTCTAGTTTCGAACGTCCGTCCGCCATCCAGCAGCGTGCGATTGTCCCTGTCGTTAAGGGACACGACGTCATTGCGCAGGCCCAGTCCGGCACTGGCAAGACCGCTACTTTTTCCATTTCTATTCTTCAGCAGGTACGCTACTCTTGCCTTAACTTTCAGCAAAACTGTGGACTCATTACCTTTACTCCCCATGTTCAGCTGGACATGTCTATCAAAGGCACTCAGGCGCTTATCCTTGCTCCCACCCGCGAGCTTGCTCAGCAAATCCAAAAGGTCGTCATCGCCCTCGGCGATTACATGAACATTGAGTGCCACGCATGTGTCGGCGGCACCAACGTTCGTGAGGACATGGCCAAGCTCCAGGAGGGTGTCCAGGTTGTTGTAGGAACTCCAGGACGAGTATACGACATGATCAACCGCCGTGCTCTCAGGACCGACCACATCAAGATTTTCTGTTTGGATGAGGCCGATGAGATGTTGTCTCGTGGTTTCAAAGACCAGATCTACGAAGGTATGTAGATTTGCTAATCTAGTCGGATTCGATGACCCAACTACTCTTGCGATGTTACAGTCTTCCAGCTTCTCCCCCAGGACACACAGGTCGTCCTTCTCTCTGCCACCATGCCCGCCGACGTCTTGGAGGTGACCAAAAAGTTCATGCGTGACCCTGTCAGGATTCTCGTCAAGCGTGACGAGTTGACCCTCGAAGGTATCAAGCAGTTCTATATTGCTGTCGAGAAGGAGGAATGGAAGCTCGACACCCTCTGTGATCTTTACGAGACTGTCACCATCACCCAGGCTGTCATCTTCTGCAACACTAGGCGGAAGGTCGACTGGCTCACCGAGAAGATGCACTCCCGCGAGTTCACTGTCTCTGCCATGGTGAGGCTCCCCTTTTCTATGTTTAGCATGTTTCATTGTCTAAAGAGCTCATCATTCCTCCCCCTTAGCATGGTGACATGGAGCAGAAGCAGCGCGAGGTCCTAATGAAGGAGTTCCGCTCTGGCTCATCCCGTGTCTTGATTACCACCGATCTCCTCGCCCGTGGTATTGATGTCCAGCAGGTTTCTCTCGTCATCAACTACGATCTCCCCACCAACCGCGAGAACTACATCCATCGTATCGGTCGTGGTGGTCGTTTCGGACGCAAGGGTGTCGCTATCAACTTTGTCACCACCGACGATGTCAGGATGCTTAGGGACATCGAACGTAAGTAGCTACGCGATTTAACTCTTTTGCGAGCCCCACGGAGCTGATATCTTATCTTTCGCAGAGTTCTATAACACCCAGATTGACGAGATGCCCCTTAACGTTGCGTGAGTTACTTTTTTCATTAGTACCTGATTGTCCGGATCTGATTGTTCCTTATCTCTTTTTTCTTTTCTTCAGCGACCTCATCTAAACACGCCCTTGACATCGACATATAGGCACGCCGGTACCCTCTATTTCTTCCATGCATTTATGATTTGATCTTCATGAACCGACCGATGTCCGTCCACACGCTTCTACATTGCATACAAAATTTCCCGGCCATGTTTAGTCTCTGCGTTTCGCCTTTTCGTTCGCATCCCTAGTAATGTTCGCTTAGAATGTATTTTTGGAGAGTAGTGGACATGTTTCTATATATCGGTTATGATTTCCTCTTCCTCTTTAGGTCCTACTGTCTTTGTGTGTCCGGTGTTCTTTTCTCCTCACCCCACGCCGGATCATTCATTCATCAGACATCATGATGTGTACCATGTTGAACGAAGGCGACAGCAAAGCAGCAATTAACTTCTTGCAGACCCACAGCATAACTTCTCGCGTGAACCTGACTGAAGACTGAGCATCATTTATGATTGCGGCTGTCAACGAATGAGTTATGATTAAGAAAGCGTCTTCGATAATGATTATCGGCTTGGAATCAACTTCTAATCATTATCTGTGGGATGGGAGGATTAGA
Source organism: Crucibulum laeve (assembly GCA_004379715.1). Classification (NCBI taxonomy): domain Eukaryota; kingdom Fungi; phylum Basidiomycota; class Agaricomycetes; order Agaricales; family Nidulariaceae; genus Crucibulum; species Crucibulum laeve. The sequence continues at coordinate 470,240 of ML213604.1, forward strand.
TTTGGACGAGTGGATCATGATGGTGATGAAGAAGGGTTGGAAGAGATATGAAGCCACTTCTGAGCCACTTTGAAATATTCTTCTGTGATTTTTCTGGAGTGATGCGACGCGACGGGTGTGGACGCCTGTGAATGTCGTGGCTGTTCCCCCGAGGCCAGGTGCTTGGAGTCTTGCGAGAGCCTTCCTAACGCTAACTGTTCCTTGACACAGCCATCTTGTGTTTCGGCCCATTAGGTCTGATCTGGCTTGTGTCACGGCTGTCCATCCGCTTTCATTCATGGATCGGGGCGTTGCAATCGCCCATATACCATCTCTATCCTCGGTAACCTTAGAGGCCTAACATGTTTAGCGCCCATCGCTCTAACGTCGGGACAGGCAGTGCACTGCTTCATTGGCGACATGTTCTCCTGAAGCCTGCGGACAATTTTGAACCCGAGGCTAATTGTGCAATGGTAGGCAATAGCCTTGCAAAACACTTGGGGCATTCGGGTCGGTCTTGTTAATGTTTTGTCCGTTGCTTAGTGGCCCCATCCGAGTGTTCCGTCAATGCGTCACTGCTTGGATCAAATCTCAGGCTGAGCGGTGCAACCAATGCCATCCTGACAAACCTAACCATATCATATGCACAGTACCTGGTCATGGGAAGTATCCGCTGCGCTTGTCGAAACACGGCTTTAAAGACGACAACTTTTGATGGCCTGTAATTACTCTCCCTCCTGCTTTTGCGTCCCGTCTCCCGTCAAGGGGAAACTTCATACACCAGGGCGCACCAGTCCGGGTTTGGTTTAATAACTCTGATATCAATTTTTATAGGGCCACCTCCCACTCTTCCCCCGGACCACTTGTCAGCATCATACGCATCCATCTTCCGCTCGACTACCCATCACGTCCCGCCGCCGCCAGCGTCTGCTCGGATTCCTTTAACCTTACGCACTTTTTACCAAAACTCGAGCCATCATTTGATATCCCCATCACTCTTGCTATTTAGCAGCTTGCTCATTTAAAATCCCCATTGGTCGTGCCTGCCAACAGCCCGCGCGTCGAAAAAGGACTTCGCGCCCGACGGAATTACCGGAGGAGACTACATCTTTAATGTCCTGCGCCAAATTTTCTATAATGGTGAGTTCAGGGTTGCGTACCTCTTTGATGTCTTACCACCATGAAGTGCCATTTGACTCTGTACCTGTACAGCAGTTATAATGGCCATCATCATCGCTCGTGTACATTTCTTTATCCCCCACCTCCTCTGTATCTCTATGTCCCTCCGATAGCTTGCTTACACTCTTCTCTGTCTCAACAGCCAGCACCATTCTACCCACCCATCCACACGCTTACTAGTGGAGGAAACCACACTATGTCCTACTCACACCATCATGGACGCTCTGGCCACCATCCACGTGCATATACACCTTGGTCATTACAACCCACAGGCATGACAACCTCTGCACCCTCTGCATCTCCATTTTCCCCCACCAACCATGTCCGAACTGCACGCAATGCGTCAGAAATAATACCCCGGCTCTACATCTCAGACCTCTCATTTGCGGAAAACCCTGGTCTCCTTTCATCCTATCGAATAACGCACATTATGTCTACCCTCCCCGACAATGTCTACCGCCCACCTCCATCTCTTCTCCCTTTCCAACCCGCACGCATGCAAATCCCCGTGGAAGACACGCCCTTCGCAGAGCTCGCTGCCCATCTCCCAACCACCACAGCATGGATACGCGCCGCCTTGGCTGCGGACCCAGAAGCACGTGTACTCGTACACTGCGTGGAGGGGGTGAGTCGGAGCGTGAGCGTGGTCGCGGCATTTTTGATGTCGCAGTACGGATGGACAGCAGACCAGGCGGTGCAGTACGTCAAGAGCAAACGCATGCAAGCAGATCCTAACTTTGGGTTTGTGCAACAACTGCATGAATATGGACGAGATTCATTGGGGATGGGACAGGCCAGGAGATAGCACGCACATAGCTGCATGTCGTCCTCGTCTTTGTCTCTGGAATGGGTGGCTACTCGCGAAATAACTTCGCGTAGACTCTAGGTTGCACCCTTGCTTTCAGGCCGTGGCTTTCATCTCTCTTAGGGGCACTTTACCTTCCTTTGCGCTTTTATTTCGGTATTGTTCCACATACTATCCTACGGTCCTTCCAGTCTACGAACTCATACCTATGCATGACGGCGTTCACTGTACTATATCATCGATCCTTCATTTCCCCTCGCTTGCATTCTAATACCATTATTACTCCGTACAGTATATTATTATCGCCGTAGACACTCGGAACGATCGGCTATTAGCTAGTGTACATTATGTCCTATAAGTAATCGTGCAACATTGTGCCAACATCATCAATATGAACATCCATCGGACTACAGCATGCTCATAAACGACCACTACCTCCAGTCTATCGCGAAGGATGTGTGTTGATGCGGGTAGGAACAGAGTGCGGTAAGTCAAAGGCTGGTGGAGCAAAGGCATAATTATTATTCAAATGAAACCCTAGCACACAAGTCCATGCGAGTGTTTAGCCCTGACAGAGCTCCGAGCGCGCTTCGTGCACTGATTTAGATGGGATGTAAACATCCGCCATCCCGACGCGTCGTGTCAGAGTCCCAGACTGTCAGGTGTCACGATGTCGCGTCGCATCATCAACGCGCCACCCAGGACCGCGCAACCCTAAAAGTTAAATCCGAGTCCAAGCCGACGGATTCCTAGTGAGAAAGCTCGCAAAATCGTGGAATAATTCCTTAAATAATATCAAACCGAGATGGGGAGATGAAACACTATGTGCACGAAAGTCCGATGTGTATACTATGCATGATTCAAATGCACGCTATACTCGGTGTCCAAAGCGGCGGGGACGGAAAAGTGGAAGTCTGCGCCCAAGAGTCCGCCCGCCCAGTCAATGTTATGTCCAAAACGAACGAACATCAAGCGCCCAGTTTACCAGTTTAGTTGCCACTCGCGCGCCGTCAGCTTCATTCAGGCTTCAATCAGACTCACCGCCTCATTGCCACGACTAGAATTGTCGTAATTTGACTCAGAGTGGTAGTCATGTCCCCTAATTCCAGACGTATGTTTTGATCCATCACATTCGGTCGTAATCTCCACAGTTTACAGGCCATCGAAAGAAGTAAATTCAAAAACATCAGTAGTATGAATGTTTTCTCCTGTGTAAAGCAAGTCAGATTGATATCGTGTTCTCGTTGCCATGGTCTGGTCATGCAGAGATGCAGAGACATCAGAAACCTCATTTTCATTGTTGAAATTAGCCAATAGCGGAGGATGTGTGCCGGCGAATTAACATGCCATCGAGCAATGAGCTACCCGACATTTGCTAACCCGCTTTGCCTTGCAGCCCGGTTATGAAACCTACCAGAAGATGTAATTGTTTAGTAACCTCACTGTCCAAATCGTTAGATCCAAAGTAAATACTTTTCCCCCTGTTCAACAGGAACATGACCGCGGGATATCTTGCCCTACAACTCGTCTCTTCCGGGGACATCCTCCTCTTCCGTGACTTCCACAACTTCTTCCGTTAGCTCCGGAGTACTTGATTCTGTCTCAGCTACTGCACCATTTCCGCCAGCGAGAACATTCGCGTCCGCGGTGGCCATGCGAGAGTGAATCTTCCCTTCTTCTACGAGCTGCCGCGCGAACCGCGCAATCTCCGCATCATACTCCTCCCATTCAGGAATTTGACGGGCTCGAGCAAGTTTCGGCTCTTTCTAAAGACGAATCCACAGTATTAGATGAGCCAGAGTACGAGGAGAGATGCGTACAGTAAGTGGGTTTTGACAGAGATCAATGGTTTTGGCTCGGTGTAGCCTGTCTTTGCTGCACCATGTTTCACACTAAACAGGGTCATATTCAATGAGCTTTCTCGGAGAATGAGTATACGGCGGATGCATACCCATAGCCAATCCTCGCCTAAGGAGAACTAACAGACGGGTAAACAAAAGGTTCGAAGGGAATCGAATGATGAAACGTACAATGGGAACTTCTTTCTGCAAATTATTTGGTAAATCTTGATCCAGATTGGCAAGTGAGTTCGGGTCGGCAGACAGTGCCTGATATTGCCCTCGAAGAATATCCTAGATCAACAGATGAGATACGGACAAGCAGATATAAGCAAAGCCCTTACTCCCGCCGCCATCTAGAATGATGCATCCTTTAGATGACAAGATAACAGTCAATAAGGCAAGTAAATACCTGGCGAAACTTCACAAGGTCAATCACATAAAGTGCACTGGAAACAAGCTCATCGAAATATATCCTGAAAACATGAATCGCAGTAACTCACCTGATATGGTACGGCCTGCCTTGTAAGAAGTCTTTCCAGTATCCTGTCTTCCAAAATCTGAAGCCTTCCATATCATAGTTATCATCGCCCATCGGAGTGTAGCCATAGGGAGCCCCTCGAAGATCTAGGTCTACTAATTCCTTCAAATCCGCACGCACTATCTGGTCTGCGTCAACGAATATAACTTTCTTGAGGTCCATGGGAAACAAAACATCCAGGAAAAGGATCTTGTATGCCCATATTATGCGCTGTTTCTCGGTTTGTGCACGTAACCACGAAGGCCACTTGTAGGTAACAAGTTCGTATTGGAAGTTATACTTTTCGGCCAGATGTGGAATGAATTCCTGTGCAGTTGATCAGTATGACGACAGTAGTGATGGGGGTGCCCAGGAAATTACCAGGAACGATGGTGAGAGGAAGTTCTCAATGAACCAGAACTTGACGGTACTATTAGTGTTCCGGAGAACACTAAGAATCATGATGGAAACGAAACGCTACGGCAAAGATAAGCAAATTGAAAATCTTTTAGGACAGTATGAACATTACCTCGTATAGAAGTCCTGATGCGACAGTGAAGATATTGATCTCGGCTTGCTGCTTCGCAGGTGTTAAAGCAGTCTTAGCCTCTTCCTTCTTGTGCTTGAACATTGACATGAGTCTGTCACAAACAATTAAGGGTGTCCCAAAGCTAAGAAGACTCGAAAATCGTACTTGGATCCCAGTTCTTCGAAGAAACCACCAGGAGGAGAATCGTCCTCTTGCAGCACATCTGCAGCCTCCATGTCAGGAAGTCTCGAGAACCGCGGGTACAGCGTCAATCCCTCGAAGCTGGTAACAGTAATGTCACTTCCAACCTCCTCAACGGTTGGGCTTTCCCATCCCTCATTTCCCACGCTATCCATCTTGAATATCTTCCTACCCCTGCCTTCTCTTATCTCTAATTTGAACACACCAGGCTTAGCCTTGAATTGGAGATAGCCAAGGTTTGCGACAACTTGAGTGTCGTCAATCGACGTTCCGTCACTTGCAACAAGTTCAAGTTGTACACCTCTTGGAGCACCATTGGTATCTATTTCTCGTGCATGTCCTTCAACGACAATATAGTCGAGATCAAACACTGCATCAACGCTGGTGTCTCCTGGAGAAAGATGCCCGAGCTGAACGTTATCCAGGTCGTACAGTGCTTCCCGTGGACGCACAAGCCAGGGTGAAGGAACGTCCATTGCAAGGGTATATATTGGGTCGATAGGAAGATTTTCAAAAACAGCCTGAGCAGGAACCTCGTATCTGGATAAAATGAGATGAAACTTAAATATAGTATGAATAATAAAAAAGGACACCATACCCAGAATTATCAAACGTCAAACTCGGTAAAATATTATAGCGATAGAAGCGTTTTAGTGGAACCTAAAATATCTTGTAAAACCACGAGCAAAGGAGAACAGTAATAGCAACATACATCTGCATAACGAGCCGGGTTCAAGTATACTTGGATGAACACATCCGGGACATTAGCTAGCCACTATATGATGGTTTAGTATAGGTTACACAAGGGTAGCTATGGTTTCGTACCCTAAGAATGCTTGACCATTTTTGTGCGGTCTCACTCAGAGGATCAACAAGAACAGCAATGTGATACAAAGCAGTTGCGTTACTTCCAAACTCGAAGGCTCTGTCCCTTTCTTAGTAAGAAAATAGTAACGAAATAAAAACTACGTACGTGTATTTTGAATCAAGCAGCTGATAATTCCTTTGTCTTGGTCGTTGAGGAGCATCGAATAGACCGATCTCGCTGGGGTCAGGTTGTTGCGTCGATGCAATAATCGAGGACGTCATAGCCACGAGATTCGCAAAGGAAGCCCTAACAGACACCTAAATTTTGTAAACAGCCGACGAGAACAGGAAACGTACCTATCACCATCAACAACGTCAGGTACGACGCTCTTCAACGCAGCTACGATAGGTTCTGTGCGTTTACGCAGTTCATATTCCTCCAGTGCTCTGAAGTCTGCAGAATGGAACTCTCCAACATCGATGGGGCCGACAACCTGAGAATTTAGTCAGCTTCAATCTAGAATTCATAGTAATAATGATACGGACTCGTCCGTTTATCACCAACGCTAGCTGGCCTGGTGTAAGGTGCAAGTCACGCACTACGAGACGGCTGGACTTTGTGTAATCCGCATAAGCTTCCATGCTGAATGCGTTTGATTCAACACCTCCGGTGACTTGGTTTAGAGCTTCTTCTTGGGTAATGGGTGCTTGGGCGGAGTCACCAGTCAGAGTGAGTGGGTTGAGTCCAAGAGCACTTAAAAGTATGTTTGGAGAAGCATTCGAGAGCGTATGCGTAGACATAAGATGGCCAAACAAACGGGATGAGGCAGGCTTGCCACGGTCGGAAACCGCTGGATCTGTAGGATTGTGTATGAATGACAGACGAGTCCGTGAGTCTTTGGTCTTGGAAGAAAAGTTAGCAATGCTAGAGTGAGCATGATATAGAAAGACGTACAATTGAACCAAGAGCCTCTTTAACGAGTTCTAATCCCACCTCACTATCCAGATCTGCTACAACATAGACGCTCATGGGAACGGACTCTGTGTCAGCTTATAGATAAAGAAGGTCAATAGAGAGAAATATGCAAGAGTCGCAACAACATACCAGGATAGATGTATGAAGAAGGCGAAAGACGAAGTCCGGTCTTCTCGAATAGCTCAGGCAGGTTCATAATACGCAGGCTACCACCACCAGTTGATGGATAGATGTAACGGGTTCTTCTCTTTGCCGTCGTAGGCATATTATAGAAGTAGTTTTCCATATCAGTGGCACTGTCTTCTTTAATCTCTCCGCTATAGACCTACATAAGGGGTAGCGATTCAGTAATCTGATCAATGACGGGAGACGAAAATGAACAGACCTTCTCTTGAAAGTACTGCAGCTGTTGCCCTAATTCCATCTGCAGTTGCCTCAGGAAGTCCTATTACGGTGATTTATATTAGAAATATAAACTCGGAGAATGAAGTAGTAGAACCTACATCACCCATGTCGAAGTGCTTCCCATTGAAGAACGCATGACCGAAAGGGGAGGCGGCTAAAGTCGCACCAAGACGCTCTGTATATGCAGCTACTTTACCAAGAGGAGCAGCAGGAATGTTGCCGTTCACAATATCGTCTAGGCTGGCTGGTGGTGTTTCTGAAGACTCTTCCAATTCAAAGAGATCATCGTAGGCAGAGCGAACTGCGGACCAGGGCACTGTAGCTGAGGTTTCTGGTACAATCTTCCGTGCAAAGAAAAGGTATCAGATACCAATCTTCCTGACGTAAGGTAATAAAAACCTCTCACCTCCCTAAGCTGCTTAATAAATGTCATGGTCTTCTTACGTCCATAGGTTTGCCTGAGGTAGTAAAACAACTTTGCCATCTTCTTGCTTTCCTCTGTTTCAGCGATGGGAACAACACCGAAGCGGAAAGGGATGCTCCTGTCGATGATACTAGCCATAGGTCCAGCCAGGAAGGTGATGCTGGTAGACTGAGAAAGGTCGAGAACGAGAATAACGTTGAAGAGATTGAGCTTAACACTGGGGAGTTGGCCGGGGTAGATACGAATGAGCTGGAAAATGTTTATGAGTTTGGCGACCTGTGCAGTGCACCAAGAAACGTACTGAATATATGGATGGGCTCCATTTCGCATATCTATGAAAGAGATATAAGCAACTCTGTTACCCTAGCTAGAACCCATGGCTTACCGGCCGTCCTTCTCGATATCATTCCACCAAGCCACCACTCCTCCCTCCTCGGGTCTGTCACTGGCATCAAACAACCCATCCAGCATACCCTTGTCCTTCTGTGAAGCCGCAATACTGGGATGAGTGAGGATTTCAAACGCCTGGGTCCTCTCGAGTCCAAGTCCCGTCATGCTCTGCATCACGCTCCGCTCCTTCTTTAACATTCTAAGAAGTGTAAATGGATTGCCGGCATCCTTAACGTCAATCGACGCGCCATTAAGCCAGAACATGTTGATTCCGCCTTGGGCGCGAAGCGAGTTTGCATGCAGTTCGGTAATAACGCTCTCGTTGACTACAACGCGTCGGGCGAGGGCGCTAGCGTATTTAGGAAAATTCTGCGAGAGGAGAGTGAGTATTGTGAGTGGGTTTTCGGAGTCTGCGATGAGCTGGGATGCTTGCTGGCCGATAACTGGGGAATCCTTAAGCGAACGAGCGCGAAATATGAAAGAGGACATACCAGTGAGCTCATCGGATGTCAGAGGGGTTTTAGCGTCTGGTGCCGAGGTGTTTTCAGGATGAGCATGGATGAGAGAAAGGATAGGATCAAAGATTTCCTCAGTCTCGTTGTTGGAGATTTCGGCTTCATCCTTTGACTCTATGCAGATGTTAGCACACATTATCATGTATAGCTACTAGACATACTATGTGCATAACGATCATCTAAAGCCAAGTAGTCCATCTTCTTCAGGTCTAGGGAAACGCCATATCCAGATAGATAGTTTCGTTTGTCTTCACGAGTTGTAGGGGGAACGTGACGGAACACATATTCTACATGAGGGTCAGGTCGGTTGGCAAGAGAGAGCAGATACGTGTGCAGTCCACGAAAGTTTGGAGAGTCCAATGAGCCGTACAAAACTGCCGTCCGGGGTGGGCGTTCTAGGATATGATCCTGAGGCGGGAATATGTGGTCGAACGTCAGGATGGTTGGTCTGGTGTAAGACCTACAGTCGCTTTAACAGAATTCTTCCACGTGCGTGGAATTCACTCACGAGTCAGAGAGAAGCTTCTCAGCAGGATCTATCGTCTCTACTCCTGCGAGTTTCGCCAACGTATCCACATCACACACAACTTCTCCATACCAGTCTACCCATGACCCACACTTCGTTCCAGCGCTGTTATTGTGGTGATCTTCATAGTGCTGGTAGAACGCCTCTAACTTTGGTGTTGCAGCGTGTAATGCGAGGTTCATTTCCACCGCCGTAAGTGAACCTGGTGCTTGCAGGAGTCCATTCGACACTGCGACTTCTAATGCAGCCAGATGAATAGCTTCAGGCGATAGCTTTCCTGGTAAAGTCAGCGTTTCTGGGTCCGTAAGTCGGTCCAGATATGTGAAGAAAGCATCTGGATGTTCGAGTGCAACAGTCTCCCTGTTAAGATGTTAGGCCTTGCTGGTGGTAGCAACTATTGTTACTCACAGAATCTCTGGAAGTAACGGTGGTGCAGACCAAGATGATCTCAATGACACCTTAACTGGCGGACTTGCTGCTTTGCTGGCGAGAACCGCGAGGGCAATACCTAGCGCTCTAGAGAGCGCGTATTTCATCGTAGCGGCCACAGTGTAGTAGTATTCTTTTGTCCGTAAGACGAAGAATTTCTAGAAGAATCAAAGAAGAATCCAGTAGCTGAAATGTTGGCAATTGACGCAGACGACACGTCAAACACGTCAACCATAACTTCACATCTAATCTTATCTCTTCGGACTTATTACTTAACGGTGGACAGGAGCGAGGCAGGAGACCTACTGGAGCAGCTGATGGAATTTAGGAGTTTTTATTATAGTCTTTTGGAATAATAGTCATCATTGGAAATGTAGACCAAGAATGTAATCATTGGCACACAAAAATAATATAGTATGAGCTATCCAAAATACAGTATCGTGTTGTAGGTCTATACAGTCTCTTCTTCCTCAATACCTTCAGCAGTTCCAAGAGTAAGCTCGTCGAAGCCTTCCAGTAATTCATCAATCTTGACGTCTGGGAAATCAGCCTCTTCCTCTTCCTCCTCTTCCTGAGGAATCGTAACAGGGATAATCTCCTCCTGAGGCGCCTCATCCACATCCATCGCATATTGCACCCTTCTCTTCCCTCTCCTCTCTTTCGCACCTTCCACGGCCATCTTAACATCCGAATCCAGTGCCTTGTACAGGTTGACACCCTGCCTCAGCTCGGGATCTTCTTCGAGGTCACGTAAGAAGAGCTCGTAATCCTCCTCGACCTTCTTCTGGTCACGACCACCCATACGACCCACAATACCACGGGAACCACCAGTTTCACCCTCCTCACCAGCCTCCTTCGCGATACTCCGTAGTTTCCAGTTACGGGCCTTGCTCTTCTTTCTGCGGTTGGGGTACGTCTTTTTCACTAGAATGACGTCGGGTATCCGTCCCTGGGGAAGAGTAGCAAAGTCGTCCGAGTTGTAGTTTGAATTAGTGACATGGTATCCAAGTGCGGTATCTCCTGGCTGGAGGATGGCGCCAAGATGTGTGCGCGTGTGGTAGATTTGGTTGGTGATACCGCTGGACTCGTAATCCATCGCCCCATCATCCTCTTGTATTCCACCGCTTGAGCGAAAAGCACCTGCCAGCGCGACCTGCGCATCAGCCATCACGAACTTGCCCCTGGATTTAGAGAAATCCGGGTCGACATCCAACACGGTGAACTCTACAAGATCCGTAACGGTAGCGAGGGTATCGAATGGCGTACGCCAATACGACGGCGAGGTGATGTCGGCGGATTGCATCGTCGCGGGGTCGAGCAGCTGGATCGAGTTGCCAACGCGTACACACACTGTAAGCGGGTTGATGTTGCTCATGGCGCGGGCCTGCTTCAGCGGGATGCATACAAGATCATCCTTACAGATGGGCACAATCTCAACAGAGTATGTGTACTTGAAATTGGCCGTGTTGGTGTGTGTATCGGAGGAGAGGAGTTGTTCTGAAGCTTTTGATCTACGAAGGCATAAGCTTGGTATTCTCAATATAGAAGAGAGTAGAACTCACCGGACAGGTACGACACTACTTAAGAATTCAACCATCTTAAGGGCATGACTACGCGAGCTGTAGAAGAAATCGAGACCATCGCGCACTTCCTTCACGGAGATGGTGTCTTTTTGGGCATTGTGTTTGAGGATAAGCTGTTCGAGGTATAGGAAAGTACGTTTATGCGGGACCTTCTGTCGTACTTGCACGAGTGCCTTCCAGGTATTCTTCGCAGCGAGTTTTGCGCAGTCAGGGCATTGACCATATTGTACAAGATATTCAATCTCGAATGTTTGTTCAAGAATCGTATTAGTAAGAACCTGTAGATCGTCAGGTTTGCAAGCACGCAACATGGATCTAACTACACACCTCCTTTTGAATTGTAATCGACACTTTCAGCCTCTTAGAATGCGGTTCCGTCCAGATGAAATGGGCGTCCGTTAACCGGACTTTTGGGAGGCCTTTGAGCTTTTTCAGACATATCGACAACAGTTCGGATGATTCTGGTTTGGCAATCGTCCAGGTTTGGGGAGGCGACAGGAAGCGTTCACAGTTTCGGCAAAATGATATAGAAGCTGAAAGGCAATGAGATAAATGGAATGGATTCAAAATAAAAGTTCCACACACCTTGTTTGGGGATTCCTTCCGTGATATCCACACTGATCTACTTGTTAGTACGTTTTAAAATAAACATAATCGACTATACTCACGTATTCCTTAGACATGCAACACACAAATTAGCAGAGTTGGGGACGATGGGGGTACCTTCAATTATTCATCAGCTTTAAAATCATGGAAATGAGATAAGATCCTACCGCAATCGGCACAGAGAACGCGGTGTACAGGTTCTGAGGGAACGAACTCCATAGTAGTTGGGGTACTTGGTTAAGGTGGTAAGGTGGCGGTTGCCTTCAGAGATAACGAGAGGTTTGTAAGATGTAAGAAAGCGTCGAAAGCGTCGTTAGTCATTTGAATACCGGGCCCGAAGGAAAGATGAGTGATCGTAGAAAAATCGTGGGCACGTGGAGATAAGATAAGATCGGAGCCCATCAGAGTCCAGACCTCTGAGAACAGCAATGGTTAAGAATATTATTAATAATAATAAAGTTCGAAGCATAATGAGCACCAGGCGCCTGAGATAATTTTAGATTTGCTGGCGCTGCGGTCTCTGGTGATATCATTCCATGTACGCTTATTATCACCAGGAAAAGTGCATGTGATCATCGTTCTTGCTAACCACAACGTTCGACGATGAACACGTCCTCTGCTCCGAGATCTGACTGGAAAGTACTCTGTGAAAACCGTCGGAAGGCTCAACAAGATTCTATACCACGCGAATGGCTGCTTTCCGAACTCCCCCCAATTTCTCAGAGAAATGTTCTCGATATTCCTTCGAAAAGCGGAATACTTACTCCTCGGGAGTTGGGTATAACGGAGACGACTGATCTTGGTGTGATACTACAGAAATTGCGTTCAAATGAATGGACGTCCGTAGAAGTGACTACAGCGTTCTACAAGCGGGCGGTTATTGCACACCAGCTGGTAAGTCCGGGTCGTTTTCTCTCAAGTCATTCAGTCAAATAGTTCTAATATCATATTCGTAGACTAACTGCCTGACAGAAATATTCGTCGATCGCGCGTTAGAAAGAGCAAGATATCTGGACGAGATGTTGGAGAAAACAGGAAAGCCGTTAGGACCTCTTCATGGTTTGCCCGTCTCTCTTAAGGGTACGTTACCTCTTTCTATGTTTCATTTTTGACTCTAGCTGAATATAACCTCAGACCAGTTTACGATGAAAGGCCTGGAAACCATCATGGGTAACTCAAGGATCTTTAAACGTAAAATTTGAATTTCTAAATGAAGTTAGGGTATGTGTCCAGCATAGGAAAGCACGCCGAAAGCGATAGCGTCCTTGTTGAAATACTGTACAAATGCGGAGCAGTGCCTTTCGTTCGCACCAACGTCCCTCAAACTCTCATGGTAAAGTCACTACTTTACTGTTAGGAAAATAAGGTTATTTATTAGCTCGATCTTGCTTCAGTGGGGAGAGACCTATAACCATGTGTTTGGGCGTACTCTTAACCCATACAATCGAACACTTACTCCAGGTGGATCTTCTGGAGGAGAAGGTGCTCTCGTGGCAATGAAAGGTAGTCCCCTCGGAGTCGGGACCGATATTGGGGGGTTTGTAAAGTGCACGTGTTTCATTTCCTCTGCACATCTGATAGATTATCAGGTCTCTTCGAATTCCCTCTGCATTCTGTGGACTGTATACCTTACGGCCATCATACGGTCGACTGCCGTATTATGGTGCCGCCAATGCTCTCATGGGCCAAGAATCGATTCTCTCTGTTCTTGGTCCGATGACCAATTCGCTTTCTGGGGTGATTGAATTCGTGAAAGCGATCATCTATGAGAAGCCGTGGGATTTGGATCCTGTTGTGATACGGAAGCCATGGAGTGAGGCTGAGTATAAACTGTCCGAGCATGGAGAAGATGGAGCCCAGTTATGCTTTGCCATTATGTGGGATAATGGCGTTGTTCGACCACATCCTCCTTTATTAAGAGCCATGAAGATGACGAAAGATGCATTGGAGGCAGCAGGTCATAAAGGTGCACATTTTCATTCATTCATTTGTTCAAAGTTAGACTCGTATTTTTTTTAGTAATCGAATGGGAGTGTCACCGACATATCGAAATATACAAAAATGCGGTAAATAAGAAGTCTACGCTGAGACAGTTTTATTTCTAACTAAAATTCATACACAGGAAACCATTTTCGTAGCAGATGGAAACCACGACTATAAAACACAATGCGCTCTGTCTGGAGAGCCTCTGATACAGACCATGATTCCGACGGACGATGAAGAATATCAAGATCATGATTATGAACCCCATAATCCTCTTGTTAAGGAACTCGTTGGTCCTCTAGAACATCGTCTTACCTACGATGTTAGTATTCTATTTCCCTTTCGACTCATTTGGGATACTAACATTTCTCACATAGCTCTGGCAACTGCACGACGAGAAGAGAGAGCTGCGGAAATCACATCTCGATCACTGGAATCGGACAGTGAGCCGCACAGGGACTGGACGTCCCGTTGATGCAATTATATCCCCTGCAGTGCCTTACACAGCCGTGCCTCATGGCTTGAACTAGTTCGCATCATTCAATTATTGACCCTACCCTTGAACTCACTCTAAAAACTCAAGCGACGCGTTTTACACAACTTTGTGTAACGCATTGGACTACTCGACGTCCATGTTCCCAGTCACGCACGTCGATCCAAAAATTGATGTCCCACATGAACCACACGATTTCTATAATCACGAAGATGAAATGATCTTCAAACTATGTGCGTTGCATTTCTTGACAAGATCTTCTATATTATAAACTTATGTTTACGGTACAGATCAAACAGACAAATTTGCCGGTTGCCCTGTGGGATTACAGCTAATAGGCCGTACACTCGAAGAAGAGGCTATTTTGAAGATGACAGAAATCGTTGACGATGCTCTATCCAAGTGGAAGGCAATGACAATGCAAATATAGGTCTAATGCATATCCTCTGTACACATAACTCAATGTTATTCATTGAAGTCAAGTTTTTGTTATGCTGATGAGCATTCTGTCAGGTCATATATCAAGCCGGTAATGAACGAAGTACGCTCCCGATTAGAGTGGCTAATTTCTTTTCTTCCCATGCTCCGGAAAGTCCTTGACGGACAGGGCTGCTCTCTAACTTACATATACAGGACTCGAGAGCGGACGGCCTGTCGATTGGTGCTAGACAAGGCTATGTATGTATAGATCCAACTGCATCTTGGCTGGCTTGGCAATAATACCAGAACGACGGGATTGGCAGCATGCAGGGATGTTTCCTTCTTCACCCGCCGCCGGGAACCGCTTTTGGATTTTACAAGATTCTACACAGCTCATGTCTGGCGATAGTCATCACAAGCCTCCTTTAAAGGAATACGGATGTCACTTCAAATGCCTGTGAGTTTTGGAGATGCTTCCGCCACGTTTACCATGTTCACTTTCCCTACTCCTCTTTGCAGGTATCCAGCTTGTTTCAGCTGTTCACTTTCAACCTTCCAGGCATGTTGGCCTGCAAAACTTCAAGCTTCCTGGCAAGAGAATTTTCCGTCGCGCTCCGCCACAGCCGCCTGCTCGTCGCGATGTAGTTGATGTTAATGGGACAGTTTTGCCTCCATATGATATGGTGTACTATTTTGATCAGCTTATCGACCACTCGAATCCCAAGCTTGGCACGTTCAAGCAACGATATTGGCACACTTGGGAGTACTACAAACCTGGTATACCGCCTTCATCCATTTAGTATGAATGCTCCACTTACTATTCAGTATAAGGCGGGCCTATTCTCCTTCACACTCCGGGAGAAGCTAATGCTGAATGTAAATTTCACGAGAGCTCTCTTACCACCGTAATTTTGACCATGATCCTCTCTACCGCTCAGCAAGTTACACATACGTTACGAATACCTCCTTACAAGGCCTTATAGCGCAAAACTTCAACGGCGCAACTGTCGTTATCGAACATCGCTTTTTCGGCTTGTCGAACCCACTGCCAGACTTAAGCGAGAAAAGTCTGGAGTTACTGACGATTGACCAAGGAATGAAGGACCTGGTTTACTTTTCCCAGAACGTCAAACTGCCGATGCCAGGCGGAGACACTGAAGGAATAAAACCACACAAGACACCATGGATTTTGAATGGTGGAAGTTACGCGGGCGGATTGACGACATGGACGATGAACAAGTTTGTCAAATATAAATTTCTTTTCGTTCAATACTAAAACTGGAATTCGCAGGAACCCAGGGGTATTTTGGGCCGGGTATTCCTCTTCTGGTGTAGTTAAACCAATGGTGTGAGTACATGATTTTACGTATCAGATACTTATCTCATTTCAAGCATTGTGCAGTGAGTTCTGGGAATACTTCGAGCCTATCCGTCAAAATATGCCTCAGAACTGCTCTCTTGATGTGGAACGAGTTGTGACTTGGGTAGACGACATTATCGACGGTGGTAATTCCACTCAATTGAACCTGGCAAAATACTTGCTTGGACTCGGCAATATCACAGATACCAAAGTTTTTCTTACGACTTGTATGTATCCTCTTCCTGAGATCCTTGACGCTGCTGACTGTGCTATACAATATAGTAAAAGCCCCAATCCTCACTTGGCAGGATTTACAGCCTACTACCGGCCCCCAATCTGACTTCTACTATTTTTGCGATTTGATGGAAGTTGTGGAAGGCCGAACTTCCAACGATGGATGGGGTTTAGAGATCGCCGTTCAACAGATGCGGTACTATTTTACGACAGTTTATTTACCATATGTCTATAGTATGTCGCTCTTATTTTATTTTTATTTTTTCGCTGACCTGGACAATCTACTCTTAGGAACATGTGAACCTGGTACTGATCTTACGTATGTCCGAATACACATGCGATAATATTTAAATATTAACCTGTCACTGATTTTAGAACCTGCTTGGATTTCTATAATTCAGCCTACATCAAATCTACAAAATTAGATAACGAAGACAGATCGTGGACATGGATGACGTGCGTTCTCTCTATAAGCTATCTCACAACCTCATCTCATTGATGCAATCTACGTATTTAGTTGCAACGAACTAGGTTGGTCCCAAGGTGGCCCTCCAGTTGGTAATCCTGCTATCGTCTCTCGCCATCTCACTGCAGCACAGATGGAGGACGAATGCAAAACAGCCTTCCCGGGGTCGTTCAATTCCGATTCTCTAAATTCACGAGTAGAGGCGGCAGCTTCGAAATATTTGGGCTATGAAGTAACCGCGGATCGGCTGTTCGTTGCTAATGGAAAACGTGAAGTCTTTCAGTTTATTAATATCTCTACTCACAAATAATTTCTTTTCGCTAGGTGATCCATGGATCGGAGTAACCCTTTCTGCACCTTCTCAAAATATCGCGAGCACTGCTCTTCGACCGATTCACGTCAGCGATGGATTCCACTGCTCCGACATGCATACGAACATCGCACTTTATGACCCCACTATCGCAGATATACACGACAAGGCTCTAACTTCGATGAAGACCTGGTTGGCTGATTTCAAGCCACAAGAGAAGCCGGCAGACGTACCGAATTTAACGAAAAGCAATAGTGTTCGAAAGTATGTTAGCAGGGGGTGGGATGCTGCTCTACTCAGCACTTTCGTTATACTTGCAGTTCTATAAATTCAATAGGCAACAATCAGAATTTTTGGTTTTAGGAGTTTATATGGTCATTATTTACAAGAGCATTTCACAAGAAGACGCTTTATATTCAGCACTCTGGATGCTTAGTGACTTAGATGTTCACTAATCCTTAGGATGTTGTAGATATTGAAGATGTCTGCGGTATATTCTAGATAGTAGTTCATGTCAATTCCTATTGCTTTACTCTGGACTTGGAGATATACCTTCCCCCCCTCCCTATCACGCATCTCCGTTATGGATATATTATTTTAGTCAAGGAACAATTTGGTCTACAGTATTTAATTCATTACACTTTGTGCTATAGTCTTCAGTTTGCTTATTGATCATAGTTTTCTATAACCCCAGTCTTCTGACATTTTCTTCAGCTAAAGGACTTCTGTCCTCCTCGTAGCCATGTTTTCTACTTACCGTAATATTAGCCAGCCGAAGGACTACACGCGGATCCGGGGTGCGATATTCCAACCAAGCAGTAATAGAGAATCTTTCACTCTGCTGACACTCAAAGGATTAGTATGTCCTTGAGCCTCTTGAAATGCCAGTGTCCATACATGAGTCAACGTGAGAGGGTGGGAAAGAAACTCTGCCTCCGCTCAGTGATGGGATCGAGCAAGGGATCGAGTTGTTCGGCTTTTGCTTCCTACCTTACCATTCCCTGTCATTTTTCATAATCACAGCACCGACTCGGACAATGACCAAAGCGCATATGAAGGCAGTATTGATCGTTAGTGATGATGAGCAGCCCTTTTTGAAGTTGTTCCTCCCCTGCTCGCTACAACTGGTTTGAATAACGTGGATAAGTGTTTCCGCTCTGCGCTGACTGTGCCAGAAAATGTTAATCTGGACTTCCACCTACTTCCACCTATCTTAAGTATAAGCTCGAATGACTGCTTTGGATCAGACCGGAGGTGCAGCGCCTTCTATCTTTCAACCACGTAAGCAATTGATTGGGCTTGGACTATATTCGTCTTTTTATCACTATCGAAACCCCTGCGAAGACTCAGAACTTGAAGGTAAGTCCCTTGATCAATGCTTCTTAACGCTAGCTCAGCTTTGTGGCTTGAAGATAAAGATACAGCCTCATTAATAGCTCTACTAGTTTGTCTTAGGAGTACTTAGAACCATTGGAGTGATTTTGCCTTGGCGAACGCCATACCATGTTTAGTATGCTCTTATAATTTCCACTCTTGGCACTAGAAAGTCTATTTATCACGCAGCCGACTACACAAGAACGCCAAGTACCATCAATGCTCAAGTCATTTGTTGCGATCTACACTGCTGTTTCCTGTTTGCACTGAAGTGCTGTCTTTGCATCTTCCACTTACCTTCTTCTGGTGCCCCGTTGTCTGTTCGAGATATGAATTCTTACCGTTACACATACATACATGACTCCGTTTCCGTCTCTCAAGCATAATATTATTGTTTTTCTCACATGGTAGACAATGCTTCGTTTAGCTTAACAGCTGCACAGGGCCTCTCACGAATGCAAACCGTAAGAGACTCTGCTTTTTCATCTGCATTTGAACAGTTATCTATGACTTTGTTCACACAGAATCACATAAATCAATGCCAAGAGTTTCTGTACGCATGCAAGCTTTCTAATAGTTACTTCATTGTACTGCTTTGCTATTATTGCAAATGATGCCCATCGAGTTCACAAGCTTCGGCACAGATATGGATTTGAATTCACCCGTTTTATGAATTCTGCGCTGTGATATTACTAGCTAGGTTTCATGTGATATGTAAGCCTTCAAATGTGGTTCTGAATCACACCATGTAAAATTCAGCTGCTCACAACCCAAACGGTACCAATCTCATACAGGTTCTACCTTGTGCCTTAAATTTTTCATTGCTTGGAAATGCCATATTTTGTTTGTACATCACCCTAACAAGAATCAGCACTAATGCTCTTTCTTATAATCACCAACACATGGTGTATCAATAATAGCCAAAATCAAATCACTTCATACCCGGATGGAATCCTGTACATAATTGTTTAATCCGGCAATTGCTCTCTCAATCACGAAGTAACCCACTGTGACCCGCAAGTTAAAAATAGGTGTTACCATAGGTTCAGTATTTATGGACTCGAAGTAAACTTTCTCGGAGCACAGCATCTGCACCATTTCTCGATCGGTACGACTCGGACTGATACTCATGTTGCCATCTCAATCTGCACTGCCTCGAGACAC
Source organism: Crucibulum laeve (assembly GCA_004379715.1). Classification (NCBI taxonomy): domain Eukaryota; kingdom Fungi; phylum Basidiomycota; class Agaricomycetes; order Agaricales; family Nidulariaceae; genus Crucibulum; species Crucibulum laeve. Next base: position 489,756 of record ML213604.1, read on the forward strand.
CTTGAGTAAACGGAACGATCCTGTTAATTTCGGGACCTTATTCATTACCTTGGCTGGCGTTTGGGTTAATGAACGTGCGGGGGAGGATTTGGTACGTTTGATAACTGGTTCTTTGGTGGGTCTTCGTAATTATTTTTAATTTGTTCAGCGCTTCATCAGTGGATAAAAATCACAGTGCATTTTGTCGCAACCATCTCCGACTGTCTTTCCCTCCTCCGCCACTCCGGGAACGTGTTTTATAATTATCCTCGCTGACTTCTGTCACCCAAAGAGCATCTTCTACTATCTCCTGTTTACCCTGCTCCGCTGCCCCAAATTCAGCGATTATCGATATGATTGTCGACGGCATGACTCGTGTTCATTCAAGTGCCCCTCGTTTACGACTAAGCGAGGTCAGTTTATGTCTGTCGGAAAGGCGAAGATCAGGATCCGCTATGTCATTATTATAGTGCATCTCCTCGGTGAAGTATCATTCCTTCACCGCGCTTTAATGAGAAGCTCCGTCAAACCCTTGATTCCGGGTCTTCTTCTCAACAGATAAGCAATTGGCATTCTTGTATACTGTGCATATATATTCACGTTAATAACCGCAATAGAGACTATGATAACAATAAACAAGCAAACCACGTACTCTTCCCACCTGCCTTCTCCCTCCTGCTCGAACGGGCAAGGCTGGCGTAGATCGGAAACAACTCAGGTGATGCGATCATCATCGTTTGTACTTATTCCGGTCATCTACGGTCGTTGCCCCCGGTTACTTGTTCAGCGTTCTTCGTCGTCTGACTTCTGCACTCCACATAAGACATGCTCTATTTGTTCTATCTCCCCAGCCCGAATAGGTAGTATAGCAAATCTAAAATACATATACCGAGCTGCTCCTCAACTTAAGCCTTCCTAGACCTTCCGCTAACGCCCAAAAAGACACTTACCCCACATTTCATAATTCAATACATCACATCGACCCTTTTAGCTTCAAAGAACGCGCACTTGACGTCAGAAGCAGGGCTATTTCTAACCTGCACAGGGATGAATGGGAGAGATAATCCCAGGAGTTATATTTAGAAGCTAAAGATAGCACGAAGAGACGCTCCGAAGGAAGGAACCACGATAACCGACATTGCGAAATCAGAATGACAACATACAATTCAACATACTACGAATTAGTGACGAGTTGATGCGTTGGGGGCATATGGTAAGATGGGAAATGAGATGGATGGGGAGACCCGGGCGAGGGACGCCACTAACGTCCGTGTGAGCGGATGATGAATGGATGTTGACGTCGAGGATGGTCATTGGAGGATAGGTATATTGGTTTTGTGGATGGTTTGAAGGAGAAAGAGAGGACGTGGAAGGTGATGGAGCGCATGCTACGATGAATGGAAATGTGAAGGAGTCCATCGATGGTGCTTGGTGCCCAGAAGAGTACAGTGTGGTATGCATGAAGCTATCGGGAAAGGGAGGGAGGGGGGAGTTTGAAGTTGCCCTAAGGGGAGGTCATCTGCCCGGCTAAGAAACGCAATACGAAATAAACAACGGTGCGCAAGATGTCGAACTGACTTCGCATTTTTGTCCCAAGAACGTTGGTACCTCCAGGCTTGAGAAGTATCAGTCGAGGTGAAACTAAGTATACACCCGATCGTGACACCGAGCGGTGACCGCCGTCGCGATGTTGAGGCCAATGTATCATTTCCCGCGCACAGGAGACGTCAAAGTTCAAGAAGATATCGAAGGCAAAATAAACTTGAGCGCGACATGAAGCATCATGATCATTGTTGTTGCTGACGGTATAAATAGCACGCAAAGAAAGACTCGACGAAGAAAATTTTCAGAAGAGAGTAACTTCCTTTACCGCTTGTCGTCGTAGACCAATAGGAGGCGCGTCGTCACCATCGCGCCCTCTGCACCCGTCGCATGAGTTTACACGAAATACCAAGCACACCAGCCCCAATCGGCCAATGAGCGCACGGGATCTTGTAGATCTTTATATGATCGGAGAATGTTTCCTTTCGCGGTACAGGCCGCGGCAAACCATGCCGGGATCGGATTCGGAAGCATGATAAGACCGTAAGCGCGAGGACGGTTGCATATGGTGACGACGAGTAGGGGAGTAGACAGTTCAGCCTGTAACACATTTATTTTTTGAATAGTCACGATGAGCAGGACGGCGGAGGCTTATGTGAGGGAGGCAAAAAAGGACAAAGTTAGGCTAGGGTGAGGTGTCTTATGAGGGTCGGAAATGCTGTAGATTTTTGTGCAATCAGGTCCAAAGTGAATAGAGATTTTGCGGCCGATGAATTTGACTGAGGTTGGAGACGGCCATTGTATAGATCGTCCGATCCGGTGCGGTGGGTCCGAAATATGAATCGCGAGAAATAAGTACGCAATGAATTATCGTTTTTCTTCTTCCAAACGCTCCTGTTGACAAGCTTGGCGTCGTTGAGCGTCGTCGCTAGGAAGTAGTAAATATGGATGAATCTCCTTTGCACCAGGCCTTAGAGATGTATTGTTGCACGGCCATAGGGCGATACTACTCGAGTATATATCTCTCATTCTGGCGATAAAATTTGCGCAATATTAGCCATCGGATGGGGTACCCTACGGTGCGCTGAGGGAAAATAGCCAGTGGCAGGTCAACTGCGAAAAAGTAGAGGCGATTCCGTACACACTGCGCGTGTGCGCTCCGTTGTACAGTCAGCGTCGAGAGAACATCCGATCTTCCGTGGCTCCGTGTGCGTGCGCGGATAAAAAAAAAGTGACGCTTTTGGGATTCTCAGAAGCAAGTGCATGGGGAGATCGCATGAGGGAATTAGATGCTGTCAGAGAGCAGGATCGGATCGAGTAGGTCGTGTGCCATGCCGTGCTAGTCGTTGGCGAGGCCGTCGAGCTCGGGTGGGCTTGTTTCTGAGCGTCGGGGCTCTATTAGGGGTACACGCTGATTCCTTAGACGTGCGTCTTATGGGGCATGTGCAGGTTTATGGGGACTTGAGCGTGCTGCAGCGGGCTTTTGGTGTAAATACGCAGTGAACGAAGCAATGCCTTTCTGGTGTGATTCTGGCGGGCTCGAGGTAGCTGTGGCATCTTGATCCTCGACTGAGATGCTTCTAACGGCGGCAAAGTGACAAGTCGTGTCAAATAATGCAGGCTTGGCTCGGCGTTATCATTTGGCATGAACATGGATGGGATATCTGTGGTTGGGAGGGAGACAACATAATTAATTGACATGGTACTAGCTACGTTTGGTAGATACAGCTTGTATGTGAAAGCGCTGTGCTAGTTGGTGCATCGAAATTGAACGATGATGGAAATTAGCCTGATGGGATCAGGCGACAGCACTTACAGTGACAGCAGGGTATGAGCGTCGGACGTGGGGGAAATACGCAGCGTCCGGTCGGAGACGGTGGTTGATGCAAGTTGATGATGTCGATGATGCTGTGGGATGAAACCTAAAGAGCAGATATTATTAGCAGCCGCTCGGCTGGCCGCTACGGGGATAGGGTGGCAGGAAAGGAGTGTAGAGCGAGAGGCTTCAAAGCTTCACCGAGGATTAGAATCAAATAGAATATACAAGGATATACGACGAATAATACGGTAATGTCAGCCGGCACTTGGGCTGATAAGCGGGGGGAAATGGAATGAAACGATGGAAGCGGAGCGGCAGACTTGGAGAGGTGTTGTTTGGGGTTGTTTTCTTGTTTGATCGTTGGGAATCGGGAGGGAAGAAATAAAAGGCTGGATATCGCTCACCACAACCAATTCTTCTCTCTCCAACTACCATTGCTCTAGCCCACCCCTTTGGTGTTGACATTCGTCTCTCCTAATCCCCCACTCCCCCTGGTCCTTTTGGGCGCACCCAGCCCCGCTCTCCCACACCCCCCACATAACCATGTCCGACGTAGAAAAAGTACCTGGGCCTCAGGCCACTGAGCCAGAGACCACCACCACGGACACTCCGGTGCAGGAAAAGAGGAAAAGAGAATACAAGGATTTCGGTCATGAGCAAGAGAAGGCTACCCGTGAGTACTACTATGTTTTCTTCTTCACTGGGATTTAGGCTGACACGATGTCTTAGATGCCAATGTTGATATGTCGACTGTGCGTCTTCCTGGCTTCTTTTCTGCGTCTTCTTGCAAGGTTGCTGACTTGGATCGTCTCTCAGATTGAGTTGAAGGCGGAGGATCTCTACGACAAGGAGAAGGTCGATCTCGAGACCATCGTCATCGAGGACGTCTTCACGCTCCTCCAGTGCGATGAAAATGGTCTTACTCAAGAGGAGGCTGAACGCCGCCTTGAACTCTTTGGTCCTAACAAGCTCGAGTCAGAGGAGCAGAATGCTTTCCTGCAGGTGTGCATTCCCCTTTTTGCCTTCGAAATCCCCTCTGAGACATCCTCCCCCTTTCTGTAGTTCCTTTCGTTCATGTGGAATCCCCTCTCCTGGGTTATGGAGGCCGCAGCTTTGGTCGCCATCGCTCTCTCCAACGGTCAAGGCAAACCCCCTGACTGGCAGGATTTCGTCGGTATTGTCCTCTTGCTTTTCATCAACTCATCTATCGGTTTCTACGAGGAACGCAATGCCGGAAACGCCGTCAAGGCTCTCATGGATTCCCTCGCACCTAAGGCCAAAGTCAAACGCGCTGGCTCTTGGTCTGAGATCGAGTCGTCAGGGTTGGTTCCCGGTGACATGGTCTCCTTCAAGATTGGTGATATCGTACCCGCCGACTGCCGTCTCACTGAGGCCATTAACGTCTCTATCGATCAAGCTGCTCTCACTGGCGAGTCTCTCCCCCAATCCAAGAAGGTCGGCGACCAATGCTTCTCGTACGTCATCTTTTTTCACGTCTCCCTTCCCTGCGAACTTGTGCTAATTTTGGCTTTATAGTGGCTCTACCTGTAAGCAGGGTGAAGCTGAAGGTGTCGTCATTTCCACTGGTCCCAATACTTTCTTCGGTCGTGCCGCCTCCCTCGTCGGTCAGGACGATGATACCACCGGTCACTTGCAGAAAATTCTCGCTCAAATCGGTTCTTTCTGCCTTATCACCATCGGTATTTTCGTTCTCGCTGAGATCTTCTGTCTATATGCCGGTTTCCGTTACCAGTACCGCCGCGGTCTCGACAACATCCTCGTCCTCTTGATCGGTGGTATCCCCATTGCCATGCCCACTGTTCTGTCCGTCACCCTCGCCGTCGGTGCCCAGCAGCTCGCGAAGTACAAGGCTATTGTCACCCGTATCACTGCCATCGAGGAGTTGGCTGGTGTCACCATCTTGTGCTCTGACAAGACGGGTACTCTCACCACCAACAAGCTCACTATCGATCGCAACACTATTAAGACCTATGGCCCCTTCTCTGCTGAGGATGTTATCCTCCTCGCTGCCTACGCATCCCGTACCGAGAACCAGGACGCCATCGATCTTTCCGTCGTCCAGGCTATCGGTGACACCAGTCGTGCTCGCGCCGGTATTAAGCTCCTCGATTTCAAGCCTTTCAACCCTGTCGACAAGCGTACTGAGATCACTTACCGTGAGGAGTCCTCCGGCAAGCTCAAGCGCGTCACCAAGGGTATGACTGGTATTATCATCGAGCTCTGCACACGCAACAAGACCGAGGAGATCGAAAACCGTCTTGAGGCCGATGTCGAGGATTACGCCCTCCGTGGTCTCCGTGCCCTCGCTGTTGCCTACGAAGAACTCGAGGGTGACGACCACGAGGCAGAGGGCAACGGATTCGAGCTTATTGGTCTCCTCGCCATCTTCGATCCCCCCCGTGAGGATACCAAGCAGACCATCGATGATGCCCTCGCCCTCGGTGTCAAGGTTAAGATGGTTACCGGTGATCAGCTCGCTATCGCAAAGGAGACTGGACGTCGTCTCGGTCTTGGCGACCACATGTACCCCGCTAAGGTTCTCAAGGACGGTCCCGCCCCCGGTGGCAAGCATGCTTCACTCGACGAGATGATCATGGACGCCGATGGTTTCGCTGGTGTCTTCCCCGAACACAAGTACGAGATCGTCAAGCGCCTCCAGGGTCTCGGCCATTTGTGCGCCATGACTGGAGATGGTGCCAACGATGCCCCCGCTCTGTCCCGCGCTAACGTTGGTATCGCTGTCGAGGGTGCCACTGACGCTGCCCGTGGTGCTGCTGATATCGTCCTCACAGAACCCGGTCTGTCCACCATCGTCCACGCCATCCGCCAGTCCCGTGTCATCTTCCAGCGTATGAGGAACTACTCTATCTACGCTTGCGCCGTCACCATCCGTATCGTCGTTTGCTTCGCCATCTTAGCGTTCACATACAAGTTCGACTTCCCACCATTCATGATTCTTATCATTGCCCTCCTCAACGACGGTACCATCATGACTCTCTCTGTTGACCGTGTCCTCCCCTCGAATACTCCAGATAGCTGGGACTTGGCTGAGATCTTCTCATTCGCCGTGGCCTATGGTATCTACCTCACTGCTTCCACGTGAGTTTTATTTCATCTTCGCTTATCTGGTCATTATCTAACCTTCTGCCTTTTAGGGTGGCCCTTGTCTGCGTGATCCTCGAGACCTCTTTCTTCCAAGACAAGTTCGGTGTTTCTCTCGAGTCTTTCCCCGTTCAGCACAACGATCGCCAGCTCCATATGGTTGTCTACCTTCAGGTCGCCATTATCTCGCAGGCACTCATCTTCGTTACCCGCTCGCACTCTTTCTTCTTCATGGAGCGTCCTTCTGCCGCCCTCTTCTTCGCCTTCTGTCTTGCACAGCTCATCTCCTCCATTATTGCCGCCTACGGTGACTGGGGCTTCACCAATATTCGTGCAATCTCTAGTGGATGGATTGGTATTGTTTGGGTCTGGGTATGTCTTTCTATTGTTCGCTATAATCGTTCGCGTTACTAATCTTCATTTGTAGAACATCGTCTGGTTCGTTCCCCTCGACTGGATCAAGTTCGCTATGAAGGCCACCGTCATCAAGTCGTTGCGCGAACGCCGCGAGGGCAAGGCTGCTAAGGAGGCCGCCACCGGTGTCCCTATCACCCGCACCCAGTCCCGTGCCGCCTCTATCCATGAGTCCCTCTACTCCAACCGTGTCTCCTTCATCAAGCGGGCCGCCCGCAAGGTCGGTTTCGGTGGCAAAATCTCCATGAAGCCCGAGGAGCTCCAGCGCTTCTCCTCTATCCAGGCTCAACGTGTCGGCCAGACCTTGGCTCGCAACCCCAGCCGCACGGCCAACGCACCCTAGACGAAAAAAAGGAATGAAATGGCAACCAGCATCAACATACACCGACTTTCCTTTTACTACTACACACAAGCCACTACAACCCGCATCGTTTTACTGTAATTTAACTAGATCCTCCTCAGCCCCTTGTGGTGTCCTACGTTCCCTTCCTTCGTCTCTCTCCATGCTGTCACCCAGTTCTCTATATCAACATTGTCATCACTGTCAATCTATTCTCTTTCACGCGTGGCATCGGATACCCATTGGGGCAGTCGGTTCGGTTTTGTATCTTATTGTTTAGGATGCGATGAAGAGCGGTTTTCTTTCTTTGTGTAAGAGGATATGTTGGTCGGTTGAACGGTTCTTTCTTACATGATCTTCTCTTTTACCTGCACGTAATACACCATTTTCTCTAGCATCGGTTCTGTTTGATTGCGGTTTCCATTTTTTGTCTCATTTGGTTTCTGCTTATTCTGTTCCGATTCTTGTTCCCAATTTTTCACGACCCCAGAAGTTGCCCGCATGACTTTGATACAGCTACTTAGTACTTATGTCGTACTTCTAATACTGTGCGCGTAGCTAAAATGACGATATATATAGAACAACCATAAGTTGGAATTCATGGAAAGGAATATATATTTCAAAGTATAGTGTGGTTCAAGTCGAGTAAGATAACAATAAATTTATTTATTTGTCTAACCTTGATAGCTCTTTTATTTTAATCTCTACGTCTATTACTTAGTATTATTGGCCACTGCTGTGTCCTTCGTTGCTGAATCTACTTTTCCACTAAACTGTTGCTCATGTATGAAGCGTTAACTGCTTATTTCAATCTCTCTTGGACCCAATTTCTGTGGGTCGTCCACTTATTCTAACATTGTATTCGCCATTTAGAAACTTGGATTGTACAGCATGCTTCCGCACCCTACTTTGAGCTGAATGATTGTTAGATCTATTATCCTGTGGCTTACCTACAGTCAGACTTCCGAAGTTTTCTCAGGCTTCAGCGAAGTTTCTCATGTCACTGCGACAGAATTGTCGGTGTAACGGTCCATATATGGACGTGTTAACAAATCTCTGAAAATCTACCATTATGCAGATATATATATTTGTTCTCCCTTAAATACCTTCATTCGATAAATGTTCTAATGAGTCCTCCATGCTTCTTACTCATGACGTGGGTCTTTCAAATTGACCCGTAGCTCCATTCATAATGTTTGCTCATAGAATGAGCTAGCTAATTAAGTGGTTCCTTCTGAGGTACAGCAATTCAGTACTTTAGCCCAAGAACTAGATGTAGACGGATTGGGAGTTTCTTCGGCGCTTCAGCGACGAGCTGAGGAGCCCGTACCAAAATGGGATATCAGTAGCCAACGGCCTTACGCTTAAACAAGTATAGACAAAGTTCGGAGAAAATTTCCCGTAACAACTTGGCGTAAGCGCTTTGGAATCAGCGGCCCAACGCAACTTCTTGGAACTGCTGCTGAACCCTATGATCTTGAATGCTTGGAGATAAAAAATTTGATGTACGCAAAGTTTCCCCTCCCTTTCCGTGGACTTCTGGATGCATGTATGCTCATTCAATTCAGTTGCAGTGCATTCTTCGTTCTACGATTTGTCTTTGAATAAAACACCGGTTACAGCAACTTTTCTCTTTCAGTCGGTGTGTATAACTGACCCCGCCATCAAATTCTAGTGAGCAGGCACTGAGGAAAACCACGCGGGCCGCTGACATTTTCGGATGTCAACCAAACTCCTCCCGGGCCTCAATCGCCCATGGGGCGATATTGTTGTGATGTATAAATACTTCTGCCGGGGTTGAATCTCAATCACCCTTCCGTTCCCTTCTTTTCTTCCTCTTCTTATATGGCGGATTCCACTTGGGCAGACATTCACGAGCTCCCGGAGAATGGTGGTTCCTCCTCCGTTTTATCGGAACTCCCTTCTAGGCGCGCGATAGCTGAGCATGGCACTTATCATGATGCTCCCTCAACATCGGTTTCTAACGAGGAACCCCCTCGAAAGCGCCGTGGCTCCAGTGTCTCTCGCGTCGACATTGACTTCTTCGACCCCACTGGTGTCAGAGACCTTCACCGTACTCTCAGTCGCAAATCTACACATCACGGCGAGAAGAGGCCTAGTACCACAGAATCAGACATCACATTAGCCCCTATTGGTGATGGACCATTTGATTTCGAGAAGACTTTGCGTGGTCTGTTGAGAAAGTAAATTTCCTACCTCTTCACCGTGAGCATATGTTAAACGCTGTTATTCTTAGACGTGAACAGGCAGATATCAAGACACGGGAAATAGGAGTAGTTTTTGAAGATCTTCGTGTTGTTGGGCTCAAGGCATCGGCATCCTATCAGGAGAACATGGCGTCGCTGCTCAATCCTGTCAATATACTGGAAAAGCTCCGAACTATCCGCCACCCCCCATTGCGCGATCTGATTAGTGGGTTTGAGGGTTTGGTTCGTCCTGGAGAGATGCTTCGTGAGGAATTTAATTCTACCTTCCGGTTTCTCTTCTTACGGCTTGTCTCCTGCTTTAGTCGTTTTGGGCCGTCCAGGATCCGGTTGTAGTACCTTCCTCAAGGCCCTTGCGAATCAGACCGACGAATTCCGTGCAGTGGAAGGTACCAGGTCATATGATTCGTTGACTCCTGAAGAGCTTAACAAACACTACCGCGGAGACGTCCAATATTGTCCGGAGGACGACGTTCATTTCCCGACGCTCACTGTGCAGCAGACTCTTGCCTTTGCTGCCAAGAGTCGTGCCCCCCAATCCCGCCCAGACGACATCTCAAGAGACGATTACACAGAGACGGTCACCGACATCCTCACCACAATCTACGGACTTCGACACGCGAAAAACACTCCGGTTGGAGACGCGCGTATACGTGGTGTTTCTGGTGGAGAGAAGAAACGCGTGTCTATCGCAGAAGCTTCAGCCACTAGGAGCCGTGTTACTTCATGGGACAACTCTACTCGTGGCCTCGATGCATCAACAGCGTTAGAGTCAGTACTCCACACTGCTTAAATTTACCGAAAATTGACACAAACGGCAGGTTTGGCCGTGCACTCCGCATTGGTACTGACTTGGATCGCACCACGACTATTGTTTCTATATACCAGGCAGGAGAGTCTCTCTACCAGCTGTTCGACAAGGTCTGTGTAATCTACGAAGGCAAGATGGTCTACTTCGGACCAGCAGACCGCGCCAAGGACTACTTCCTCAACATGGGCTACGAGCCTGCCAATCGCCAGACTACCCCCGATTTTCTCGTCGCTGTAAGTTGCTTAATATTTCTCCTCATAGCTCCCTATCGTACTTACACAATCACTGCAGGTTACCGACCCGAACGGCCGTATCCCTCGTGCAGGATTCAACAACCTCCCTCGTACTGCTGATGAGTTCGCCAACTACTTCAAGAAGTCGCCTCTTGGTGAAGCCAACAGGAATGAGATCCGTGCCTATAAGGACGCCCATGTTGGATCTGAGGAGAAGGCTCATGCTTATCGAGAGAGTGCCTGGGCGGAACGTGCACACCATTCAAACAAGAAATCGTACGTAGTTGGGACATCTTAACCGGTAACTTCTCATTGTTATTAGGCCGTATACGATCTCTATCCCGATGCAAGCTAGGGCAGTTATGCTCCGACGGGTGCAAATTCTTTTGGGAAATAGAGCCGCCACTATTGCAAACTTTGTGTGGGTGCTTTCCAGTTGGCAATGCGGACATCATACTCACTCTTTTTATTTTCAGCTCCTTCATTCTTCAAGGTATCATTACTGGTACTGTGTTTTTGAGAATCCCAGAGTCTACGTCTGCATATTATTCTCGCGGGGGTGTCCTCTTCTTGTATGTTTTTTTTAGTATTTTATGATATGAACTATTTCTCATCTAGAGTCTACAGCGCACTCCTGTTCTCCGCGCTGTCTAGTATGGCTGAAATCCCTGCCCTATTCACCCAACGGCCTATCATTCTTCGGCAATATCAAGCCGCCATGTATCACCCTTTTATTGAAGCGTACGTGTTTTTCTTCTCCCTTCTAGACACTTGCGACTGTGACTTACTCCTCTTCAGAGTTGCTTTAACTCTGGTTGACATCCCCATCACACTCATTAGTTTAATCCTTTTCTCCGTTATTGTTTACTTCATCGTGGGACTCCAGGCATCTGCCTCGCAATTCTTGTATGTGAATATCATCCTGTCCTTGCTTTTATGCGTTAACGACTTTCCCTTAGTGTTTTCTACCTACTACTGTTTACTATGTCTATCGTTATGAAAGCGTGGTTCCGTGCGGTTGCTGCTGGCCTGAAATCCGAAGCGTCTGCTCAATCGATTGCCGGTGAGTTCCATGGATATGACAGATACATACCGTCTATTTGCTGATAAAGTATCATGAAATTGCTAGGCGTTATTTTGCTCGGCTTGATCATCTATACGTGCGTTATACGTATCGTAATACTATACATTCTACTTATATACCACTCCTGCTCAGTGGTTACACCATCCCCGAACGGTCTATGATTGGAGCTCTGAAGTGGATTTCGTTTATTAATGTGTGTGGCCGCATCCTCCGAATGAATTGCATGCTCATCTTGTTCGTTTCTCCAGCCACTACGATATGGTTTCGAGGCAGTTCTTGCCAATGAATTTCATACTCTCCAAGGCTCCTGTGCTTCTATCGTTCCGCAAGGCCCTGGATACGAGAATATCAGCATTGATAATCAAGTTTGTTCCACTGTTGGATCGCTTCCTGGACAAAACTTCGTGAATGGAAATAGATTCCTTCAGCTGTCGTACGGCTATTCATACTCCAACCTTTGGAGGGTTAGTCATCTCATTTCATATATTATATTATTGTTAATTTTTCATGACAATTTTAGAACTTTGGTATCCTGATCGCGTACGGTGCTGTCTTCCTGGCTGCCCTCCTCATCTTCACGGAGTATAACACCGGAGCTGGTGCCAATACGTCTGCTGTACTCTTCAAGCGTGGTTCAAAAGGTGCACCTATTGAGGATAAATCCGACGAGGAATCTGGCGAAAAAGGTGTTGGAGTTGACTCTTCCAGAGATGCAAAGGCCCTTGAGAAAGCCATCGCTGAACAACCCCGTATGACGGATATCTTCTCCTGGCAACATATCCGTTATACTGTGCCGGTTTCTGGTAGTGAACGCCAGCTGCTCGATGATGTTTCTGGCTATGTTGCTCCTGGAAAACTTACCGCTCTCATGGGCGAGTCGGGCGCCGGTAAAGTAAGTTTCATACGTTCTCTTATATTTTGCACACGCTAATCGAGGCATCAGACTACCCTTCTTAATGTTTTAGCAGAACGTGTCAGCATGGGTGTCGTAACTGGGGACAAGTTTGTTAATGGACAGGACGTTCCCAGTGACTTCCAATCTCAAACGTAAGCGTTTATCAAAGCATTCATCTTCCGATTTTTTATTTGGGGGTTGTGTATAGTGGTTACTGTCAGCAAATGGACACCCATGTACCAACTGATACAGTCCGCGAAGCTCTGCTCTTTTCTGCTAGAATGCGTCAACCAACCTCCGTTCCTCTGGCCGAGAAAGAAGCTTAGTGAGTTTTCATCTCACTTGCTACACAAACCTAAAGCTCATTATACTATCAAGTGTTGAAACTTGCTTGAAGATGTGTGGTTTGGAAGCTTATGCTGATGCTGCCGTTGGTAGCCTTGGCGTGGAACATCGTAAGCGCACCACCATCGGCGTGGAGCTCGCCGCAAAACCGAAGCTTTTGCTTTTCCTTGATGAACCTACTTCCGGTCTTGACTCACAGAGCGCCTGGGCGATTATGTCTTTCCTTCGCAGCCTCGCTGATAGCGGCCAGGCCATCCTTTGCACGTGAGTTATCTATGTTTCCATATATGTATGACCTTGAGAACCTTATGATCGCGTTATAGTATTCATCAACCTTCCGCCGAGCTGTTTCAGGTTGGTTTTGTCGCTGATGTACCTCACTGCTTTTGCTCAAACGTCTTTGTTTTCGTAGGTGTTTGATCGTCTGCTCTTGCTTCGCAAAGGAGGCCAGACGGTATACTTCGGTGACATTGGTCATGACGCCACAACTCTGATCGAGTATTTCGAGAAGAATGGCTCGAGGACTTGCCATGAGAGTGAAAATCCGTACGTACATTCCGTATCGAGCGTTACTTTACCATCTAATATTGCCTCCATCAGTGCGGAGTTCATGTTGGACGTGATAGGAGCCGGTGCCACCGCCACTAGCACAATCGACTGGTAAGTGAGCATGTTTTAAGTCAATTTCATCCCGTTGACACCAGATTTAGGTATGACGTCTGGTCTAAAGCCCCAGAGGCACAAGACGTTCAGAGGGAGATTGAAGCCATCCACACCGAGGGTCGTGGCCGACCTGCTGTTGAGACTACTCTCCACAGCGAGTTTGCTACCCCCTGGCTCAATCAGGCGAAGCTCTTGATCAAGCGTAGCCTAATATCTCACTGGAGGGACACCACGTACTTGATGGCCAAGCTCGTCTTGAACGTTGTTGCTGGAATTTTCGTAGGCTTCACCTTTTTCAAGGCTGACAATTCACAGCAAGGTATTCAGAACAAGCTCTTCGTACGTACTTTGACTCCTCGCTGCTCTTTGTCTAGATCTTAATGCTGCTGTTCAGTCGATTTACATGGCCACAATCGTTTCCGCCCCCCTGTCCAATCAGCTTCAGGTACCGTTCCTGAGAGCTCGAGAGATCTACGAGATTCGCGAGCGTCCGAGCAGAATGTACAGCTGGACGGCACTGGTCACTGCCCAATTTCTCGGGGAAATCCCCTGGAATATCATTGGATCCACCCTTTTTTTCCTCTGCTGGTTCTGGACTGTGGGCTTCGAGAACTCAAGGGCTGGGTATACATACCTCATGCTCGGAGTCACGTTCCCTCTCTACTACACGACATTCGGTATGGTTACTGCATCTATGGTGCCTAACGCCGAAACCGCTGCCATCTTGTTCGCCTTCTTGTTTTCTTTTGTTCTCACTTTGTACGTTATATTTCATCATCTCTATTTTGACAACATTAACTTTGTTTCTTGTTCAGCAATGGTGTGTTGCAACCGTTCCGTGAGCTTGGTTGGTGGCAATGGATGTACCGCCTCTCACCGTACACATATGTAATCGATGGTCTGCTGGGCCAAGGCATGTTTGCCATTTAATGTCTATTGACCTATCACTAATAATTTCGCTTTTTTTAAATATAGCCTTGGGACGGCAAAAGATCACATGTGATGCTGTTGAGCTGGTGTCCGTCAACCCGCCGTCAGGGAGCACGTGTAGCGAATACCTTGAACGGTACATGTCCTTCGCTGGTGGGTATGTAACTAACCCCTCTGCCACCGAAAACTGCCAGTTCTGTGCATTTGCAACTACCGATCAATTCCTCGGCTTGAGCTTTAATATCTCTTACGATCATCGTTGGAGGAATTTCGGCATCTTGATGGCATTCGTCGCGTTCAATGTGAGTTTACTGCTTTCTTTTGGCCCTACCAATGTTAAATCCTTCTTGATAGCTCTCCTGCATGTTCTTCTTCACGTGGTTCTTCCGTATCCGGACGAAAAGTCTCAAGTCCCTGTTTGCGAAGAAAAAATAGAGCATTGCTCTACTAATGATGATTTAGATAATAAGTTCTGGGATGACATTGCACGACCAAGCTTCTCCTTTAACACATATATATCCAACCTTATCCACATCTATCTACAGCATACCATAATAAACGTGGATTTTGAAATATGCCAGCTTTGAACTATTTTGAAAGATATCATTGTCAAGCGTTAGTCAAAGAAGCGCCCTCTGACTTTTTAGATATAATTTCAAGTATAGATTACTTTCTTTTATTTCTCTACAATCAACGACACCACAGAATCTGCGACTTTGGATTATCTCCTCTTCCCGGAATGAGCGGCATTTACAGGAAGATGGGCTATGTATGCTCAACAAGTACAAATAGCGCTCGGGGTATTCCTCCCGTTCAGCCTTGGCGAAACGCGATCAAACTAAGTAGCTTTCAGCCGTCGTAACACCATCGTCGGAGGCAATCCATTAATTTTAAACGGCAGGATAGCGATATGCTGGTGTGTCTCCTGCCTTTATCGATCCTCCAATAAAGTACGCGGCGCGAGCTCAAAGGTATCCCAAACTGCATTTCTTGTGTACTACAATACACTATCCTGCCGAAGAAGCAATTCTTATTTCGCCGAGCGATTCCTCACGCAAAGAGTTTAACGCCCTCCGATATGCCATCGGAATGTGTTCGATCTATGATGCCGTAGCGCACGTCGTGGAATCTCCCCGGCTTACTGCATCTCCATCAGCATAAAACCCATCGGGCGCACGGTGATGAAGGTACAGGTGTGATAGTCGTGATGTGCGTTATAAATACCCGCTGTAATGGCGAGGGGTTCATTTAGCCTTCCTTCTGCTCCTCTCACTGGTATGGCGGATCCTGGCACCAGTCCGGTGCTTCACGAATTGCCCAACAACGGTGGTTCCTTGTCCGTGCTCTCAGAATTACCCTCAAGGCGTACACTGGCTGAATACGATACACTTCATAATGACGCTTCGGCTCTGAACAAGGGTACTCCAACAATAGCTAATGAAAAAGTCCCCAAGAAGCGCCGTGGTTCGAGCGCCTCACGGGTCGACATCGACTTTTTTGACCCTGCAGGTGTCAGGCAGCTCCAGCGGACGTTGAGCCGCATGTCTACCAATCACGAAGACGAGAAAAGACCTGGTACTGGCTCTTCGGACTCTACTGCAACAGCTATTGGAGATGGTCACTTCGATTTTGAGAAGACCTTACGCGATATATTGCGGAAGTGTGTATTTGTTTCCTCTTTTCTACCCAAAAGCTCATCTTTTTAAGACGAGATGAGGCTGACATCAAGACGCGTGAGCTTGGAGTGGTTTTTGAAGGTCTTCGTGTGGTCGGCCTTGGATCGTCAGCTTCTTACCAGGAAACTCTTGGTTCCCTGTTGAACCCTGTGAACATCATCGCCAACATTCAGAATCTACGCCACCCTCCTCTCCGTGATATACTTAGTGGCTTTGAAGGATTAGTACGTCCCGGAGAGATGCTTCGTAAGTACAGACTTTTCACATAGTTTCTACGTTTTTAAACATGCTTTTAGTTGTGTTGGGTCGTCCAGGATCTGGATGTAGCACCTTACTGAAGACGCTGGCCAACCAAACTGACGAATTTCGCTCTGTCGAGGGCAAGATATCTTACGACTCATTGACGCCTGCCGACATCACTAAACACTATCGGGGTGATGTTCAATACTGTCCAGAGGACGATGTTCACTTTCCTACCCTCACCGTCGAACAGACCCTTGCTTTTGCTGCTAAAACGCGTGCACCTCAGGCGCGTCCAAATGACCTTTCCCGAGATGACTACACGACCCAAGTTACGGATATTCTTACGACAATTTACGGACTCCGACACGCAAAGAAAACTCCCGTCGGAGACGCCGCTATTCGCGGGGTTTCGGGTGGTGAGAAGAAACGAGTATCTATTGCTGAAGCTTCAGCCACTAGAAGTCGTGTCACTTCATGGGATAAGTGCGTTCATTTAACATGTGTTTGTGGTTTCCCTGCAAGTTTACTAATCATTCTTATCACAGCTCCACCCGAGGCCTCGATGCATCGACTGCTCTTGAGTAAGTAATAACACTACCATGAACTAATTAGTCCTGAAGATCACCTTAGATTTGGACGGGCTTTGCGAATTGGGACGGACTTGGAACGCAACACGACGATTGTATCAATTTATCAAGCAGGGGAGACTCTGTACCAGCTGTTTGACAAAGTCTGCGTCATTTACGAAGGAAGGATGGCTTACTTCGGGCGTGCCGATCAGGCTAAGGAATATTTCATAAACATGGGTTATGAACCTGTCAATCGACAGACGACTCCTGATTTCCTCGTAGCGGTGAGTCTAGCTTCAGTCACCCCATTGGAGATAACGTTAAGAATAGCATTCAGGTCACCGATCCTAATGGGCGTATCCCCAGAGCGGGATTCTCCAATATTCCTCGTACAGCGGTTGAGTTTGCTGACCACTTCCAGAAGTCTCGCGCTGGCGAACTCAACAGGGAAGAAATACGCACGTACAAGCAGGCTCATGTAGGATCTCCGGAGCAAGTACATGCATATCGGGAAAGTGTCTGGGCTGAACGTTCCCGACACGCCAACAAAAAATCGTAGGATATTCCGAATCATGAATTATTTCATGAACTCATTCATTGCGTCATCAGTCCATACACTATTTCTATCCCAATGCAAGCTAAAGCTGTTATGCTTCGACGCGCTCAAATTCTATCAGGAAACAACACGGCGACTATCGCAAATCTAGTGTACGCTCTACTAGTTTCGACGATAGCGTCTATTCTTACCTATTTCGTGATTACTTACAGTTCCTTCATCCTGCAAGGTATCATCGTCGGAACTGTATTTGTAAAGGTGCCCGAAACCACATCGGCTTTCTTCTCCCGTGGAGGTGTATTGTTTTTGTACGCTACACATCTTTCACTGTTTGTTTTCACCATAGCTTATCATTCTTTTAGCGCACTCTTGTTTTCTGCTCTGTCAAGTATGGCTGAAATTCCTGCTCTGTATGCACAACGACCTATCGTCCTCCGACAATCGAAATCCGCCATGTATCACCCATTTATTGAAGCGTGAGCACTATCTCCGATTTTGATTATCTTTACAGGGAAGCTTATTTTGTCTATAGTGTAGCTTTGACTTTAGTTGATCTTCCTATTACGTTCTGTACGACATTAGTATTCGGCATCATAATCTACTTTATTGTGGGACTTCAAGTATCTGCTGCTCAATTTTTGTAAGTTCTATTCATTTTATTTAACCACTATTACAGAACTTGATTAATATTTAGCGTATTTTATCTCTATTTGTTTACCATGTCGGTGGTAATGAAGGCCTGGTTTCGTGCTATCGCGGCCGGTCTGAAGTCTGAAGCAACTGCTCAGTCTTTTGCAGGTGTGTTTCTATCTAGGCAGTGTTCATTCCTTCTCTGGCTGATTGACCTACCAAAGGCATTGTACTACTCTGCCTCGTCATCTACACGTGTGTTCCTTCTCCAACGTGTCTGCTGAGCAACATCTCATATTTTATAGAGGATACACGATCCCTCAACGCAATATGATTGGCGCCTTACGGTGGATCTCATATATCAATGTCTGTATTAGAGTTTGCTTGCCTTTTGATTTCCGTCTTATGGCAATCCCATAGCCCTTACGATATGGTTTCGAGGGTGTCGTCGCGAACGAGTTTTACACGCTCAAGGCATCATGCTCCGCACTTATACCTCAAGGCCCAGGTTACGAGAACATAAGCTTGTCTAATCAGGTTTGTGCCGCTGTGGGCGCTCTTCCAGGTCAGGATTTTGTCGACGGTAATAGATTCATGAAGCTCTCATATGGCTACTCGTATTCCAATAACTGGCGGGTGAGTAAATCAGTTATTCATTGCTTCCTTGGTTTGACCTATAATCCATAGAACTTTGGCATCATTGTGGCATTTGGAGTAGCTTTCCTTGCCGGACAATTCTTGCTCACGGAATACAGTAATGGGTCTGGTGTCAACACATCAAACGTTCTCTTCAAACGCGGCGCCAAAGGCGCACCTGTTAATAATGAAAAGTCGGACGAAGAATCTGTTGATGCTGGTACGGCAGAAGATGCTTCCACCGATGCTCAGGCAGTAGAGAAAGCCCTCACCGCTCATCATCGTATGACGGACATATTCTCCTGGCAGCACATCCAGTACACGGTACCTGTGTCCGATGGTGAACGTCGCCTGTTAGACGACGTTTCTGGCTATGTGGCCCCTGGTAAACTGACTGCTCTTATGGGAGAATCGGGAGCTGGCAAGGTATGTGTATGTGGGAGTGCCTGGATATGCAAAGTGCTTATGAACTGCATAGACAACGCTGTTGAACGTTCTTGCACAACGTATCAGCACAGGTGTCGTAACCGGAGACAAGTTTGTCAACGGCCAAACTCTTCCTCCCGACTTCCAGTCGCAGACGTGCGTTTACCTTTATGACCATTGACACCTCTCATTAACATGTTATGTAGTGGATATTGTCAACAAATGGACACTCATGTTCCAACCGATACTGTCCGAGAAGCCCTCCTTTTCTCTGCTAGGTTACGGCAGCCAGCATCTGTTCCTCTAGCTGAGAAGGAAGCCTAGTCGGTCCATCTCATTTATTACTGTACCACTTGTTCTAATGCCGTCTGCAGCGTGGAAACTTGCCTAAAGATGTGCGGCCTAGAAGCCTTCGCCGATGCCACAGTTGGATCGCTTGGAGTCGAACACCGTAAGCGCACAACCATCGCGGTCGAGCTGGCAGCCAAGCCCAAACTGTTGCTTTTCCTCGACGAACCAACATCTGGTCTTGACTCACAGAGCGCCTGGGCAATCATGTCTTTCCTGCGGAGCTTGGCCGATAACGGGCAAGCTATTCTTTGCACGTGAGTTCGAGTATTCTTCCCCGTTATATATACGACACTCATGCACTTTTGAACGCAGTATTCATCAACCTTCTGCCGAGTTGTTCCAGGTAAGATTTGCTACCTGTGCTTGCTGGTCGTCTCTGCAATGGGCTCTCTATACAGGTGTTTGACAGGCTTTTGTTACTCCGTAAAGGAGGCCAAACAGTCTACTTTGGTGACATTGGTCATGAGGCTACTACCCTTATACACTATTTCGAGAAAAATGGATCAAGACCCTGCAATCCAAGCGAGAATCCGTATGTTCCTACATTTCTTCCTCGGCATCTTTCTTATATAGTCCTTCCTTTAGGGCCGAGTTCATGTTGGATGTTATTGGTGCTGGTGCAACTGCAACAAGCGTTATCGACTGGTAATATTTAGGTGTATACCCTCGCTGCAATATCTTAATCTAGATTTCAGGTACGACATTTGGACCCATTCTCCTGAAGCAAAGCAAGTACAGAAAGATATTGATGCAATCCATACGGAAGGCAGAAATCGACCTCCTGTCGGAGCTACACTTCACACCGAATTCGCGACCTCTTGGCTCAATCAAACTACCCTTCTTATCAAACGCGATTCCCTCGCCCATTATAGGGATACCACCTATCTAGCTGCAAAGCTCTTGTTGAATATCATTGCCGGTCTATTCATCGGCTTCACATTCTTCAAAGCGGATAACTCTCAGCAGGGAATTCAGAACAAGCTATTTGTGAGCTGCACATATGCTCAAAATGAGTAATATCACTAAAATTTTGTTATCCATAGGCTATTTATATGGGTACTATCCTTGCTGCTCCGTTATGTAACCAGCTTCAGGTACCGTTCTTGAAGACTCGGGAAATCTATGAGATCAGGGAACGACCTAGCAGAATGTACAGCTGGACAGCACTTATAACCTCACAGATTGTTGCTGAAATACCTTGGAACATATTTGGCTCGTCGATGTTCTTTATATGCTGGTTCTGGACTGTCGGATTCGAAAATTCAAGAGCCGGATATACGTATCTGGTATTCGGTGTCATATTCCCTCTATACTACACATCTATTGGCCAGGCGACTGCGGCTATGGTGCCCAATGCGGAGACTGCGGCTATTTTATTTGCATTCCTATTCTCGTTTGTGCTTACTTTGTGAGTAGTATCTCGACCTTCCGGTTTCGTTTGTCTTAGTGATGTTGCTTTTAGCAATGGTGTGCTCCAACCGTTCCGGATGCTCGGATGGTGGCAATGGATGTATCGTCTTTCTCCTTTCACTTACCTTGTGGAAGCGCTCCTAGGACAATGTATGATATTCTCTGCTTTATGCTGCTCTGTTCGTGACTGATAATATTCGTTATCTAGCTCTTGGAAGGCAGAAGATTACTTGTTCCTCCGTCGAGCTGGTTTCCGTCGACCCACCTTCCGGTCGTACATGTAGCGAATATCTTGAGAAATATATGTCTGTCGCAGGTGGTTACGTGACAAACCCTTCGGCTACTGAAAGCTGCGAATTTTGCGCCTTCGCGACGACAGATCAGTTTTTGGGCCTTAGTTTCAATATCTCATATGATCATCGTTGGAGGAATGTTGGAATCCTGCTTGCGTTTGTGGTCTTCAATGTGTGTTCTTCCAAATATTTTAATGCAACCGCACTAATGCCCGACTTCTTATGTTATGCTAGGTTGCAGCTACGTTCTTATTCACTTACATTTTCCGTATCCATAGTGGTAACATTGGGCCTTGGTTGAAGAAGAGATTTTCTCGCAGTAAATGATTTGTAGATTCATTGTAGATAGCCAGTTGCCCGTAGGAAAGATAAAGGCTGTGCGACATTGTATATTTACTAATAATTATCTCGTGCTACCAGTATAATATTTACTGCTACCCCCGCTGTATAGATAACGATTGTATATATGCGCCATACCAACACCATACCTTAGTTATGATCTACTATTATGTTAACTGGTGGTGTCTTGGAGCATCTGTTTATCTGCTCATCAGTGTGAGTGGCACATTGGCTTACATTGGTAGGAGGTAATCGAGACATATGCCTCATAAACATACATCAAATTGGACAAAGGGGGTTGGCAGCGAAGATAAGTAGGCATTCAACCGGTGGTGCGTCAGCAAGAGTGTAGTTTAACGAGCTCTCAGAGGTCGGTGCCAAATTTGTGTACACCCGTACGCAAACTTACTGGTACAACCCATATGAGTTTGCTTACCGTAGTTATAAGCTGTAAGTTGTAACCATAATTGAGGATGGGTTTGGCACGGATGAACTGAAGAACGCAACGTTCACGAGTCGCGTTAAAATAGCGGTCCATGAAAACAGATTAGTGATACTGTGCTCGTTACAACACTATAGGGTATATTAGCAGCATAATCAAGAGGGAAATGAACACGTATATATATATATACAATAAGCCTGGTAGACGAGATAAAAGATAGAAAATAGGATGCGAATAAATAGCAAATAATACCCAATATCATTTGGTACCCAGATAGCACTGTGGCCAAGACGTCTAGTCCTCTGTAAGTAAGTCATTCACCTCATCCTGCTCTTCATCAGAATCAGGATCCATGATGGAGTCGTGAGGTGGTTCTGACAACTCGGAGCTATCGTCATCGAGCATATCGTTGATCTCTTGGTCCGGCTTCTCTTCCTTTTTGACGTTAGTCTGATAGCGCGGACTATGGGTAGGTGGTGAGTATCTAGCATTTAGGAAGCACGATAACGCCAACCTTTTTTGCCTAGGGCCAGGAGTATTCTCTTCATCATCATCATCATCATCAGAGCTGATCACAATAACTTGAGGTGGTTTCTTGTTGATGACACTAGAAAGGAGCTATTAGTGATACAGTCCACAAGTACAGTCATAAGCAGACATACGCAGCACGCTTCGGAAGGGTTCTCTTGGGAGGGGCTGGAGATCCTTTCTGAGTGTCATCCTCTTCTGGGTCTTCGTCATCTGAAGTCGACAGCCTTCTTTTTCTGAAATGTGACATGAGCTTGGCTATTTCCTATGCGAGAGGTAAAGACTTACTTGGATTTTGGCTTCTTCCCTTGTTTAGAAGATGGGGGCGAATCCGAACAATCTCCCTCTGTGGTCGTGCTTATGATACTATCCGACCTCCTAGGGCGAACAAATCAGCAACTAACAAAATGCATTAAAAAGACGCGACATACCTCTTCCTACCCTTCTTCTTAGGTTCAATGTCGATAATTTCACTGTCGTCCAAGGGAATAAGATCATCTAAGAACTCGGCAATATCTTTCAATTCAACGAGTTGCTTGTACTCTTCCTCACTGAAGTCCTCGAGCTGCTTTGCGAACCGCTCAGAGATGGCTGTATCGAATTTGGTGAAAGCTCTATTGCTGGTAGCATCAGAGAGGGGTCGACGCTATTCGATACGGGAATTAATAAGGAACTAATGGATTCTGAAGAGCTTACAAACCATGCTGTAGTTATGCAGGAGGAGCTTGAGAGTGCGGATTGAGTCATCGTCCACCTTGTCGGGGATGTACAATTTGCTAAGGAGTTGGACAAGAATTTTCATATCATCCTCTGGTGAATGTATTCAGCAATTTTTCGACGCATTAGAAAACATAACATACTCGTCAACGAATATGACTTATTGGGATTTACTTCATCCTTGTTCTCAGGTTTTAGCAAAGCCATCATGATGTTTGTGGCCATTTCGAGCTGGATGAAGTCGTTAACACCATTAGAATCGGAGATATGGCCCTGAGCGTCGCTATAAAACATGAACAGAAGATCGAAAAAGAATAAAATGACCGCTTACGCAGCCTTGGATAACTTCAGAGGGTCCGTCCAGTCCACAAACATCATCCCGACTTGAAGGCCGCTGACCATCTCCTGATCGTCTTCAAGTTTTCTGCGCACATCACTAATTTGAGAGAATGTACTGAGGAAGATCTGCACAGCTTGTGAGTTGACGTATTTTCACTTTGCTGATGAATGACTAACCTCGCACATCTTCTTCTGATGGGAAGAGGCAGAATAGCTGAATGCTGGCAGGAAGTACGTCAAGCATTGACGTAACTCCTGGTTACTGACAGTGTTTGGAGAGAGATACGCCATGATTAAGTTCTTCAATGCCTACCATCTGTATAAGCATATCACCGAATAGGAGTTATTAAAAAAAATGAACAAAAACTGACTCGGTTATCGGTGATCATGCCGTTGAAAACCAACTTCGAAACTCCCATACAGAGCAGTGCTTGGACCTTTTCATCCGCCTCTGTCCCAATAAGATTGACAAGAGACTCAGTAACTGGACCCAACTACACAGAAGGCTGTCAGCTTCATGTTTACTTCGGTAATAAAAATGAAAGGTTTACATCAATGCCTTGTTTTGTGAATGCCTGCTCGTGCACCATGAGAGTGTCAAAAACCGTCTTGATCAATTCCAACTTGAGCTCGTCCGGGGAGGACTTGATCTGGCTCATAAATAGACCCACCGAACCGATAGCAAGGCGCTATAAGAACATCAGTTATGTTCATTGTCACCACAGACCGACGTACTCTGGCTATGAGGCAGCATAACCCAAGGCAAACGAACCCCTTTGATCTCATATCCAAATCCTTACTCTGCACTGCAGGGATGACTAGGTCTTGCAGCACACCGTCAAGAGTTGAATTTTCCTCGAATGTCTAAAGGATGATACATTAATATGGCACACGGAATAGAACACAAATGATATTTTACACTGTTAACACGCTCAAGCATCCCGATGCACAGGGTTAGGCACTTGAGATCTATCGTCTTTGCACGCGCAGCCTCCTCGGGCGTTCGCTCTGCAGGAGGCTTCGTGAAGAGTCCCATTCTCTGGGGCTTTACAGTGGCGGGCGTGGCGCTGTAACTAGTTTCAGCGTCGTCCTTCTGCATATAATCAAGAGATTAGAATCTAATGTTGGTAGGAGAAGAAAAAGCTCACTATGGGATCCTCTTCGTCTTCCTCGTCGGGATCTCGAAGATCATGTACAATTTCAACGACTACGCGGATAAGATCGCGTTCATTCGATGAGAGCTTGCGTAATACGTCGAGACAGCACGGGATAAGCTTCTCAGAGAGCTCCCCTTTCGAGAGCATGTCACCTAGTAGACCACCATAAGGTTTAAAGCGTAGACAGTACCGATGCGTAAATAGTGACTCACGAACAAGTTGGAACATCTTCCGCCTTCCAATTTCATCGGCATAATCCAAGTTCACGGCTAAACGCAGAATCTCTGCAAGAACGAACTCTCTGTCAAGAAGTTCATCTTCTTTCTGATTCCTCTCGTCTTCAGTCAGGCCACCAAGCAATATTTGGTCGTCATGATCTCGTATATCGTCCAGCAGGTCGTTATAGGACTCTTGGATGCGGAATGCGAGGGCAGTAACGACAGGCAAGGTGCTCTCGAGACGAACATCGTCATTGATGGCTTTGCAGTGGCCAACAAAGACCCGGGCGAGGAAAGCAGTCTCCGGTGTGAGAGATGTCCAGAATCGATCTAGCGAAACCGTAAGAAATGGAGTAAAGGTAAGAAAACGTATGCAGACCTCCAAACTCGATGTTTTCAAAAATATCCACCCTGCTGGTGAATATGCTGAGAAGAGCATCAGCTGCCACAGTACTCACACCGACATCCAACAGCTCAAGAAGGTTCAGGACTCCTCTCTCAACGGACACATCCTCCTGATCCTGATCCTCCTCCGACTTCATTGCTACAATATCTGCCCACAATCCAAGAAGGGCACTCGCAGCAGCTCTAACAGACGGTTCACGGTCCCCTAGTCCATTACGGATGATTTGCTCTCGTTGTAAGATGGTCAAGGCGCGGGGGTGTGTAGGACCCATCGTCTTCTCTTCTTCGCCTTGCATGAGGTTGTCTTTTAGCACTGTGCCATAGACGACTTTCCGGATAGTGGGGTCGGTGTCGCGTGTGCGTGCGAGGATGTGAGGGAGTGTGGTCGCATTTGGGGTCAGGTTCATAAGGATGGCTCGGCGTACATCTCTGCGAGGCAATTAGCTATGGCTCTAGAAGGATATCAATGTGCTTACGGAGCAGTATCATGGGCGAGCGTATCTAGGAGGACATCGAGCACGGTTTCGCCCTCTTCCACCTCTGCAGGGTCTTCTGAGCCACAGAGCTTGGAGAGTCCTATAACTGCTTGTACTCTAACTGAGGCCTCTTTGTCAGAGACGCGGTCCATAAGGGCGGCTCGAAGAGACGTGTAGATATCCTCGCTGTAGCATAGTCAGTGATTACGCCTAGAATGAATGAGTAGAACTCACTCGATCTCTCCAAGATGAGAAACCATCTCTGCCACGGTCTGGAGCACGCGATAGCGGACAATCTTGTCTTTTGACTCAAATCCTTTCAGCAGAAACTTGAGCAGGTGAGCAGTGAAGCGCGACGCGGTCGTATCTTCGTCTTCATCGTCACCTTCCTGTGCGCTCTTCTCCTCAGCCGCTATAATAAAACGTCAAAAACAACTGGATATTGTTCCTAAGGCATTTACGTACCCTTCTCGTTCACAAATTTCGTATATCCACCAACGAACTTCAGGATACGATCGGCCTGCGATGTGCCCTTCTTCAACGGTAACACAAGCAACAAAAGTCGGTTTAAGACCTCCTCAAAGGTCTTTTCTCCGACAAGCCTTACACCTTGGCCATTCCGCACTAACTCAGTGTGCTTCGAGCCTTCGATGTGCAGCTTATAGAGCGCGACAAAGTTCTTTTGGTGATTGTTCGCTGATACCTGAGCTTGGTCGAAGATCTTGGGGATGGCAGCACGAAGAAGGGTGAGTGGCGAGTCGGCCGCCTGTGAGACACGACCCGGCATCGCGGAGGGAAGGGGGTGTTCGTGGTCGTTGTTGGGAACAACAAGCAGGCCACAAATTCAATGTTGATTAACGCGACGCGGTCACGTGCCCATCTCCAGTACAAGCGAAACTCGTCGACCAAATTTTAATGGACTGTTCCGCAAAGGGACTAAGTTCTGCTCGGAGCACTTCTGTATTCCTTCCAACCTCTTCCAACCTCTCTCCTCTCCTAACCCTTTGCATTAACTGTTGCTGCTCATTCGCTCTTACTCCTCTTCGTGAAATCGGGTTTCTCTCGCTGGTGCTACCTCATACCGCTCTCGAAGTCTGTCGACACGATCTACAGATGTTTTCACTAGACTAGGAGTCTAATAGTAATATTCTGCTTATGCTAGACGGGAGACTTGGAGTGCACGAAATTCGAGAAGCCTCAACCATACACGCCCAAACAGTTGCGCACGGGGACGTTTGGGTCGAGTCCCTCACCGTTCCTCCAAAGGCTCAGCGTTCCATCTACGACCCCCAGCCAACCTCATTCAGTTCAGTGACAAGTCTGATAATTAATCCTGTCTGAAATATGAGGCTGCTCAACCATCAAACTCACGAGACAGAACAATAACCTCTCAGGCTGCTCTCTAGCTCCAGGAATCTGGATTATTCAGTTTCTCGACGAAATCGGGGTCAAAATGTCTCAAACGCCAAGAACGCATGAATAAAGTATAAACAATGCCAAAGCTGTCTATTGAATGCCTGGGATTCAATCTCCTATTCTCTATGTACTGTACGCAGGCGAGATTGAAAGATTCCGATGCGTATTAGATTGCGTACAGCTGTGATTTAAACTTCTGCTATTCGTCTGCCAGTTTAACTCTGACAAGAGTTTCATCAGCTAGTTAAGGGAGACCGAACTCAACCAGGCCAAGCTCTCCCAAATCCCATACTTTTACAATTTTCAGACCTGCTGTCTCGCCCAGTTTGATGAAACCATCAATGTTTCGTTCTTGGCTATTGAGCAGGATCATCATGTCGACGTCGACGTTGTACTGGCGAATTCTCCCCACCCCATAGTTTGGTAAAAGGGGCTCTGGCGCTTGCTCCAAATTCGATTGGTCATCTGGTACTCGATTCGCAGGTCGCAAAATATACTCCTCTGGTAGATATCGATCAGCAAAAGCTGATCATACGTAAAAAGAATGTTGTACTGACGGATTAAAACCCGACTATGGGGACCCATGGCTTTTTTCACGCTGGAAAGGATCTTGATGCAATCTACGTCAGGCCAATCATGACTGAGTTTGGGTTAGTCGGGTTATGTTTAGAATAAC
Organism: Crucibulum laeve; assembly: GCA_004379715.1. NCBI lineage: Eukaryota > Fungi > Basidiomycota > Agaricomycetes > Agaricales > Nidulariaceae > Crucibulum > Crucibulum laeve. The sequence goes on from ML213604.1 coordinate 517,662, forward strand.
CTGGATTACTGACATGATATTCTTCAACTATGCAGTACTTGGTTAGTATGCGAGACTAATGAAGTTGCCATACGCTTACATAGTATACATCGCATCCTTTGACGGGTGATTGGGTGAAGAAATCAATGGGTTCGAACTGTATCCGGTTTTCTTGAATCGCGAGCGGACATTCCTTCGGCCAGACCTCGTTCTTCGCTTGTTGAATACGCTCTGGAAGATCCTGTAGGATTAACTTCAAGGTTGGGTATTTCTTCGCTAATTGCATGGTAATATTTCCGATCCCTCCTCCAACATCACAAACAGTTGCTCCTTTCCCCAACTCGGCCCATGGGAACTCTGGTATGGAAATCAGAAATTTCAAAGCATTAAAAATATTATGCCACATACCCGTGATCACAGCTCCAGCTTCCGTTGCACTACCCCAGGCCATCATGCCTAGTCCAAATCGTGCCCCCCGCCTTGCTCCTTCTGGAGAGTCCTGCACCATAGCAAGTAAGTAAAATAGCATTGTATTGCAATAGATAAAGGACTTACTAATCCTTCAAAGTACTCGAACATCGGTTTGGGGTATTTGGTAAATCTGGTGAACGCGCACTGAGATGGTGAGTAGGATGGACCCCATTCCGGATCAGCAAGAGTTTCCGATAAAAGCGCAGCTGATTTCATGCATTCATCAGTGCTGGTATTGAGAAGATGAGCGACTTTCTAGTCAGAATTGCGGGCAAACTCACAAGTGAAGCGCAAGGTTAGATAATGGATTACTCGATACAAGCAAAATGCTCAATCGGTTGTTCGCAAAGACGTCTTTCGAAACTATCATGCCCCAAATCAACACCAGGATCAGGATGAAAGGATGAAAGAACTTGCCTTCGCGAAAGCAATGCTTTGTGGCTAATGCACGCAAGATCCTCCCAATTTTACGCTCATCGAGACCTGACTTCTGCCCGATTTCCGAGATGTGCATGCCTTCAGGCTTTTCCTGGAGAATATCGGGAATTTTGAACGTAGCAGCGACGTTTACGCAAGAGGTCTCAAACACCTGATTTGAAGCAATGAGATTCATGCCGAAAACCGATAATGTTGGACTACTCACCGTCATAAACCTCTATATCAGGCCATATCGTAATGAAAGTTCATAATAGTTGATAGCTTCAGGATGAAATTACGTACATTAACCAGAGTATGGCTTGGGCGTGCTACTGTTGCTGATAACTGAGCGCATGCACCCTCAATGGTTTGTATTGCGGTCCTCAGCTCTTTATCCAATATATCATTGTCCAATGGATGAGGCTCGATATCGTCTAGAGACGGCACATAATTTTTGGGTGATTTTTGATAATGAGTTTCAACAATTTTAGTTGCATCTGCAATAAGAGCGACGAGGGCAGAGAGTTGTCCTTGAGCAGTCATAACAAAGTAAATAGTCGCTTGGAGTTGGAAGTGTGTGGGTGAAAGTTAGATTATTATGATCCCACTAGTTATATTGAATGCGGTATGGGCGGGAATGGATAATCTCACGATTTCTAGCTACACTGATGTAACGATGCATACAGAATGTTATATCAGAAGGATATTTTTATATGTCCATTGATACGTAAATAGAATACTAAAGTTATAAATTGAGTCCGCGGCGCAGTAACGAATAGATAACTTGATTGTGTCTATAGTGTCTCGAGGTTGTGAGTGTCTGAGTAAGCGTCGGTCGGCATACCAGTGTTGTCTTGATCCGGTAACTTTATGCTATATCGGGATTGTTAGTTCTAACAAATATTCCAGTCATCATAGCGTCAGTAGGGAAGAGGTATTGTACATCTACAAAATTTCAAGTAGCGACGGTAATGAATTTTTGAATGACATTCTACTTGTCCTTATTTGACATTACACTACGCAAGAGGGTACAAAAGACATTTTGGCATATTTGTATCATACAGCACGTCTAATGCAGGAGTTATTTATAGAGCATCACGCTGGGGAACTTGAAAGTAAGTACTAAGGATAGATATCTGACTTAGAAATTAGAATCCCAATGACCCACTCCTCCCGAGGTTTTTTGACCCAATGTTCTTCTGATCATTAATTAAACTTGTATACATTCATGATAGTTAGAGCCCAATGAAAGACTATTCTCCTGGTGTTTTTTTTTTTTTGGTTTTCCTGTGAGCTCGGGTGGAACCAAAATAGAAATTAAGGGAAATTAGAGAAAATTACAAATGCTATCTAGGGAGCCTTCGACCACTTAGATTGGCCCAAATTCAATCAAATAGGTGGGATATCATCATTTATTGACAGCCGCCTTACACTTGTATGTTTTTATATATCAACGGAGAATTAAGAGTAATTAAATTTTAAATCCAGGTGTGCAGCAAAGTACTTTGAAATTGCGGGAAATGTGATGCATTTATATGACCACAGTACGCCTACAAGTATCATGTACAAGATGAAGATGTTAATTATTGCATGTATAGTTCTGACCTTTCCAGCCCCTTATAAATTTAGGAGATGACTCCTTGATAGTCTAATTAACACTTGTCCGTTTTGATCAGGTTGAACGTGTGTGGAGGCGAAATGTAACAGGTGCCTCGATTTTATTTCTGATAAATGGCTATGTTACCCCCTTCAATTTATCATCATGACCGACGGTGGGTCTACCTTGTCTTCTGGACCTAGTATATTTAGACTATGTTCTTTTAATGCAGCCTTCAATGATCCTGTTTGGAACATCAAGGTACGTACTACAACCCACCAATTCTTAAGAAACATATCAGTTCATTCTCATTTTCTATAGGCGTTAGTGATACATCTCCACATCCTATCTGTAATTTTTTTTTGATACACCCACATAGATGTAGCAAGTTTGCCGCATTTGAAGGAGCATCCACGATTGCGTTAGTTGCACTGGGTAAGTGTGTCACACTCATAACCAAAATGGAAATACTAATGATTGACTTCTCCGATAGTCTGCGAATGTACGAAAGATCTATCTGATTATTAAGCTCTTCTTGGGGAAAGTATTCTAACGACAACTCAGTGATCATGATATTGTGAATATATGCACTTTATCGGGGAAATTCCTATATTTTGGTTTCTCTTATGTTTCTATGGACATTACAAATTACGATCTCCTCAGTCGCAATCTGGAGAGGCCTTGGTAAGCTTAAAGTTAACCCTTTTTCTCTCAGTTTATTTATTTGCATATGGGCTCCTTTACACCTAGCTGTTCCTCTTCCGCCCGAATTCGTGGGTAAGTTGCTGAGAGTAAACGAAAGCTCAAGGGCTGATCGATACTCAGGATGTATTTTTACCAGCACAAATTATTTCGTGAGTAAGCTATAACTTCATGAGTTCCGATATTGACACCCATTGGTCTTTTTATTCTCAGCGGCACTTTGGGTTACTCCTCTGGTAACAGACTCTTGCATATTCATTTTAACACTGTGGAGGACCCGGAATTACTATCAAAAATCCAATGGAGCTCCGTAAGTGATTTAGGCGACATTCACCGTATTTGCAGATGTTGATATTATTTCTAGAACGATACATCTGTTCTTCAGGGATGGAGCGATATATTTTCTGGCTATATTTTTTGGCGAATTTGTTAAATACTTTCTTGTATTTTGTGAGTGATATATTCATGCTATGATGCTATGAAATGATATACTAACTTATTCTCTCACCAAAGTTTATGCCAGAAGATTTGAAAACCGTCAGTGGCTCATTCAGCCAGCTGCTCACTGCTACAATGGTCTCGCGACTTGTTCTAAACCTTCGCTCGTTAATTATCAGCTCAATTCAGGAACGCAAACGTCTATGGAGCGGGCTGTGGGGAATCTAGAAAATGATATAGACACATTTTTTGAGGATAACAGGGCACATCGACGCATGGAAGCGCCTACAGAGGAGTTACGGATGGTGAATATGGTTCGAAGGATTCCTCGGGAGTTGTAGGTGTGGGTAATTATTCGCATGCATCAAGGCATCCACCAGCAGCGTAATATTCCGCATTCAAGGTTAATGATAGTTAATGTTCTCAATCTGGTTTGGAAAATATACCTTCAGGGCATATCCATTGGCTTGGACTTAAGCACGAAATGAGTACTGGCATTGATGTCGATCGCGAAGTGAGCCGACTGAGCCCATCATCAAATGAAGGCCAGTGTCCACAATCGAAGACATAAGACCTCCACAAGAAGAGCTGTCAGATCCTATTCTTGAAGGATGCTACAGTCTATGGCACGCATTTAAGCTTCTGAGAGCTTCATTTGCAACTTGAAGTTTCGTGACTCTGGCGTAGTAAGCACTATTCAGCATCCCGCAGGTTTTGGTTTCATTTTGTGGAAATGCATTTGATCATGAGTATTGGTAGATTTGAGAGAAAGAAAAAGGTAGGATGGTTCATAACACTGAAAGAGGTGTGAATTTTTATATGCAAGAACTTAAAAAATGTGAGCAAGAGAATCTGTTTGGTCATATTTGATTCGAAAGCTAAAGTGAGCAGCGCTTTCGACTTTCCCTGTTGAGACCAAACTCCATAAACTTCAGATATTGTCTAGTATGCAGGACGGCCGTGCTCCAAGGTACTTATTATCTAATGTATATATATATATAGCTAAAAATCTGAACAGGATCAAGAATCGGGCACCCGCTGCGATCCAGGCAAGTCAAAACCGAACATGAACCATTCCATTAATCGCTTATGCACTGCTGGCTTTTCCCATAGATCACAGCGGAGCAGCTTCTCCGAGAGGTGTGTTTCGACATCTATAACTATTGTATGTAGTATTCACTATGGCTCGGTAGGCGCAAGAACGACAGGAGACCGCATTTCGCGCGCCGAAACAGCGCGTTGAGGATTTCGAGGAACTTCATGAGTACAGAGGACGGAAACGAAAAGAGTTCGAGGAACGTATACGAAGGACAAGAGGAAGCATGTGCGTATTTAATCATTGGTCGTTTGCTGCAGCTTATGCTATGATGCAGAAAAGAATGGCTTCAATACGCCAACTGGGAGGTACGTGTCTCATTCTATCAACAAGTGTCGTTTCACTCAACACCTCCTCTAGGCCTCCCAAAATGAATTTGCTCGCTCTCGATCCATCTTCGAGCGTGCCCTCGATGTCGACCCTCGGTCAATCCAGCTCTGGCTATCGTACACTGAAATGGAGTTGAAATCCCGCAACGTCCAGCACGCGCGCAATCTTTTCGACCGTGCTGTCACACTTCTTCCGCGCGTCGATCAGCTGTGGTACAAATACGTCTACCTCGAAGAGCTTCTCCAAAACGTCCCAGGTGCTCGCCAGGTGTTCGAGCGATGGATGCAATGGGAACCGGATGACAAGGCATGGCAAGCGTATATCAAGTTGGAGGAGAGGTATCAGGAACTGGATAGGGCAAGCGTGATTTACGAGCGCTGGGTGGCAGTGCGACCGGAGCCGAGAGTGTGGGTGAAGTGGGGAAAGTTTGAGGAGGACAGGGGAAGACTAGACAAGGCGCGCGAGGTGTTCCAGACTGCGTTGGAGTTCTATGGTGATGATGAAGAGCAGGTGGAGAAGGCGCAGGCAGTCTTTGGCGCATTTGCGAAGATGGAGACGAGGTTAAAGGAGTATGAACGTGCGCGGGTGATATATAAGTTTGCTCTCTCCCGAATTCCCCGCTCCAAATCCGCCGGCCTCTATGCTTCATATACCAAGTTCGAAAAGCAGCATGGAACAAGGAACACCCTCGAAAGCACTGTCCTGGGTAAGCGTCGAATTCAGTACGAAGAGGAGCTCGCACACGACGGAAGGAATTACGATGTCTGGTTCGACTATGCCCGCTTGGAGGAAGGTGCATACCGGGACCTCAAGGAGGAGGGTGCCACGCACGATGAGACCGATGCAGCTGCTGCACGGGTGAGAGAGGTGTATGAGCGTGCTGTAGCTCAGGTTCCTCCGGGCGGTGAGAAGAGACATTGGAGACGGTATATCTTTTTATGGCTGGATTATGCGTTGTTTGAAGAAATCGAGACGAAGGTATGTTGTATCTTTGGTGACTGTTAAGAGACCTTGCTAATAACTTCTCAGGACTACGTTCGGGCTCGACAAATATATCAGACTGCAGTACGACTCGTGCCGCACAAGCAGTTCACGTTCGCGAAGCTATGGTTGATGTTTGCGAAGTTTGAGCTTCGCAGACTTGACTTGCCTGCTGCGCGTAAAATACTGGGCACTGCCATTGGTATGTGCCCGAAGGAAGCGTTGTTCAAGGGATATATCGACCTTGAGATTGAGGTACGAGTATCTTATCTATTGTCATCTGTGCCTATTACTAACTAGATATGTAGCTCCGCGAATTCGACCGCGCCCGTACGCTCTACGAAAAGTACCTCGAATTCGACCCCGCGAACTCTCCTGCTTGGATCAAATTCGCCGAGCTTGAATCCCAGCTCCAAGATTTCGCGCGTACACGCGCCATCTTCGAGCTTGCCACATCCCAATCGCCTCTCACCATGCCTGAGCTGCTATGGAAGGCTTACATCGACTTTGAGATCGAGGAAGGTGAACGTGAGGCTGCACGTGCCTTGTACGAGCGACTTATTGCGCTTAGTGGGCATGTCAAGGTTTGGATATCGTATGCGATGTTCGAGGCAGAGCCGATACCTATTCCGCGTGCAGAGAGGGAGGAGGAGGAAGAGGAAGAAGAGGAAGAAGAGGAGAGGAAAATGGTTCCTGGCGATCCTGCTCTTGCCAGACAGGTGTTTGAGAGAGCGTACAAGGATCTCAAGAACAAGGGACTGAAAAACGAGGTATGTGCCTTAGTTTTTACCAGTATTACGTTATTCATGGCGATCATCTGCAGCGTGTTGCCCTGCTTGAAGTGTGGAAGACTTTCGAGGACACCCATGGTACGCCAGAGGAAGCGGCGAAGGTGGAGGGCATGAAGCCCATCGTCAGCAAGCGTAGACATGTCGACCAGGAAACTGGCCAAATGGTCGAAGGTATGCCTACCTTCCCTCCTTTCATTTACCCTTTTCTTACGTTGTTTTCAGACTGGGATATGGTCTTCGCTGACGATGAACGTGAATCCAACCCGACTTCCTTCAAGTTCCTGCAAATGGCACATGCCTGGAAACAATCCCAAGCGCAGTCAGGTGCTTCTGGTGGATCAACCGTGTTATCTGGCTTTACTGCTGCGTCTTCGGCATCGACTGCTCGGAAAGATGATGATGCGACCAGCGATGTTGCGAGCTCTGGAGACGAGTCTGAGTAGTGTGTGGTCTCTACGACTAGCTCCTGATTGTATGATGTTGTTTTAATACTAATTCAAAATGTTGTTCGTGTATCGAGCTCCATCTCTCTGGAAGTGGTTTATCGTCTAAAGGAACCTCAAGGGCGACATGTGGATTTCTTTCTCACTGAACTGCTTGACGAACTTCGCCTCACTTCGGGCTTAGGTATATGAATACTTGATTATCGAAAGTGTACTATAAGTTCCTGATGACCTGATGAATTGTGTCTAATGATACAGTATTATTTGATTGTGCGATATCGTAAGAAATTCATAGCGATCATGATCCCCGAAGTAAAGCGAGCATAATCTAGACGCTCTTATTGAGCTCCTGCTGGGCTTCACCCTTGTCATGGCGAGCGTTGCCTATGAACAAAACAAATTAGGGCAATTGTCGTAAGGGATTGATGAAACTTACCAGCAGCCTGTTGCACCTTATCACCAGTGAGCGCACCTACTACCGCGTCTTTCTTTCCAGCGATGCGATCGGCAGCTCCCTCGACGTATTGCTTGGCCTGAGCTGCGTTGTACTCTGTCTCGCCGGCAGCGTGCTCCTGCTTGCCAGATTGCGACCATGAAGTCGCACCGGTAACATCGCCGATGGTTTCAACGATGCTGCCCTTTACAGAGTGGAATTGGCCAGAGACCTTGCTGTAAACGTGAGGGTAAGTAATCGTTCGATCAAAACGTGGATAGGGAGTAACGAACCTGGGCTCGCCAGTGAAAGTGTTCTCAGCAGACATGTATAATGAAGTTAAGAGTGGTTAGAAGCGGTTGTGTTCGTTGGGTTGATAGAGAGTAGTTGAAGAACGCTGTCGTGTAGACACCCACGCTCTTATATCACGCGGATTATCACGAATTTCAGAAAAGGATGAAGTCATCGCTGAGTAGAACAATGACCTCATTTGTCTTCACTGCCTTCTGGGCCATATTGGGAAATAGCCGGTTAATTGGCGTTGTTCCGTTCCGGGTGAAGATGACGTCACTTAATACGTAAGTGTTTCGATGGCGACACCTAGAAGGTTGAAGAATGAATCGAAGCTTTGGGATTACAGTGACTTAAAATAGTTGAAGATTCTCGGATTGGCTGAAGTGATGATATTACGGTCTATATGACAATAGCTAGTTGCTCACCTATTAAAAAACGCTCGGGGATTCGAAGTTGGAAGCTAGTTGCAATGAACTCTTATCTAGAGAGTTTGGGTTTATGAACGCGAAGCATAGCCTTGATTCGTGAATCCGAGCAAAATTTTCTCACCGATAGCACTATACAATGCAACCGTTCATAATCCTTCATAGGATGCAACTCGAGACGACAACTCAAAGGAACCGATCTAGACACTCGAGAATGTATAATTCGTTGTCAATTCGTGGTACGTATCAACCGAGCGATTTCTTGTACGTAATTAATACTACAGTATGGTATTTATTTTGCTGTCGTCAAGAAAGAATCGTAGAGATTATAAAATCCCAAAAGAAACGGCAGATGATCAGACGTTTTTGTTGACCTCCTGCTGGGCTTCGCCCTTATCGTGACGAGCGTTGCCTGAAGCCAGATAATTAGGATCGAGAAAAAGGAGATAAAGAAAGGATAGAACATACCCTCAGCCTGCTGAGACTTGTCACCGGTGACAGCACCGACGATCGAATCCTTCTTGCCAGTGACACGGTCGGCCGTGCCCTCTGCGTATCCCTTAGCCTGGGCGGCCTTATACTCGCCCTCGCCAGCGGCGTGCTCCTCCTTTCCGGATTGCGACCATGAGGATGCGCCAGTCACGTTTCCGATAGCCTCAACGACGTTGCCTTTGGTGGAGTGGAATTGGCCAGAAGTCTTGCTGTAAATCAAATGGCATTTAGACCAAACTCCCGACGGTCGAAGGAAGCATGAATACGAACTTGGGCTCGCCGGAGAAAGTGTTGTTGGCGGACATTATTGATATGAAGTTGAGAGTGGGTGGTTTAGAAAATTGGTTGATTTGGTGGGTGGATGAATGGATGATTTGGTGAGTTTTACCCCGTCGAAGGCGTCTATCTTTATACTCGACGAGTGAGATTTAGAGCCCCACTGAGTTCCATTTCTGGTACGATATGTTCCTGTTCTAGCGATGACCGCTGTATGACATCACCCTAGGGGCTGTGCAAACCTGGTCAGAAGACTAGGGAAGAGGAGACTATAGTTTACCACTGGGGAACGTCATTGTTCCGTGTTTCATTTTCCTCGGTTCGGACTACAAGAGTACCCGAGGGACAAATTCGATCTCCTAAACACTTACTAAACCCTTGAAATTTGCGGATAAAAATATTTCAATTTAATGAAAGATGGAATAGGCATAATATGCTTGTAATATTTGTTCGTGCGAAACTTGTAATATATATGCTCTTGAGACGATTTCGAGGATACATTTGGACAAGATTCGATGATTGTCAACAATCCATTACATATCGTTAAGCAGCAACAAGTATTAAAAGTGCAGATCCGCAGATCTCCACTTCAGCTTAATTTTGACTCAGTAGTTAGACAGGCAACAGAGCGTCGGTATTATGTTCAGATGACTAAAGCTTCCAACAAACAATCCAGCAGAAGCAGATATATTATACAAAGAATCCAATGGTCCTAATTGTACAAGCTCGATAGGCTGAATAAGGTACAGTGTACTTGATATTATACGGCGTGAATGTCATAAAACCCGAAAGAAATCGGAAGAAGATTAGACATTCTTATTGATATCTTGCTGAGCCTCGCCCTTGTCATGACGAGCATTGCCTGTGAAAAGATGCATCGGCTTCAAGTCCAGCGTTAGAGAACAATAAAATACTCACCCTCAGCTTGTTGGGACTTGTCGCCAGTAACAGCGCCGACGATAGAGTCCTTCTTGCCGGTGATACGATCGGCAGTTCCCTCTGCGTATCCCTTAGCCTGAGCAGCCTTGTACTCCGCCTCGCCAGCAGCATGCTCCTCCTTTCCGGACTGTGTCCACGAGGATGCACCAGTCATGTTACCAATAGCCTCAACGACGTTGCCCTTGGTAGAGTGGAATTGACCAGAGGTCTTGCTATAATTAAACAAATATCAGGAAACATTCCGACAAAGTTTCACTGAGAAAGGGAACACAAACTTGGGCTCGCCAGAGAAAGTATTGTTGGCGGACATAATAATTAGGTTTAGTGAATTGGGAGTAAGTTTTAGAAGTGTTGGGTTGGCTGAGTATGAGAGTAGATGCTTTGATGATTTCCACGTCGTCGAAAGCAAGTCTTTTTTATACCTGGGGGATGAAGGTGTTTTGATTTCGCGCTGATGAAGTCATCGCCAATTGTGGAAGGTATGACCTCATCGTCACACAGCTTATTCCCCTTTTTTGCAACAACGCTTGCAATGGCATCGCGCAAGTTCCGGAGGATTCCTTCAGTTTGAAGTTCCTGACGTCACATGCAGAGAGAGGGGTGATGGAGTCGTTTTTAGCTTGAACTTGAACACTTGGGTGGAGTACCACGTTACTACAGATCAAATTATGTGTACACCTGATGGATTTGTAACAATGTAAGCATATAGCCTAACGGCTCATGTCTAGTGCACAATGATCTTTACAAGTTACAGTAATACTAATCATTCCTTCTGGTAACTTGGTGTATAGAAGTCGCTAGAATACAACTGTGGAGGAGGACGAGGCTAATGCGTTGCACGTCTTCGAGTCGCTTTCGATGGGGACATTTTTCTTTAGTTCTGGTCGACTAAAATAATCATTCATAAGGACTCGTATTTTATGCTCTCTGTTTAGTTAAAATTAATGCTTGGAGATAATGCTTGGGGACTGAAAGAATGAAAGGGTGATTCGTCTGAACAGTTCTCAGTACTTATTATTGGCCGAATATCAGTGTACCTTCACCGTACTTAATCAGGCTGGTTATGATATACTAAGCTAGTCTTGGTTCAAATTATTTTCGAGTTTCATGTTCAGACTTCTTTCTTAGCTTCCTCAAGTGTAGGAAATTAGCGCAACGTATAGCTATGATTTATGCTTGCGAATCTCAAAATACTACTCCATCAAATGCATTATATATGGATCAGCCTTCTGATCCATTGTACAGATATGTATTCTACTATGTTTGATGATAGCTATGCTTGATGTGGTCGTGACGGTGGCCGTCAAGGTCGTTAAGTAGAAATAATTTAGACGTTCTTGTTGACTTCCTGCTGGGCCTCACCCTTATCGTGGCGCACGTTGCCTTTAGAACTTAAGTTAACTCGGAGAAAGGGTAAATATTGATGTTAAACTAACCCTGTGCCTGTTGGGACTTATCGCCGGTGACTGCGCCGACAATAGAGTCCTTCTTTCCTGCAACGCGGTCGGCGGTGCCTTCTGCGTATCCTTTGGTCTGGGCGGCTTTGTACTCGCCCTCACCAGCGGCATGCTCCTCCTTTCCGGATTGTGTCCATGAAGAAGCACCGGTCATGTTTCCGATAGCCTCGACGACGTTGCCCTTGGTAGAGTGGAATTGACCGGAGGTCTTGCTGTAAGAAATCGAACGGTAAGTAAGGAACTCATCGACCTCGAAAAGAGTGTACGAACTTGGGCTCGCCGGAAAAGGTGTTGCTGGCAGACATGATGATTTAGATGGAAGATTTGTAGTGTGAGTTGTATAATTTCGTAGGTGGGTAATTTAAATGTTCCATCCTACCGAACGCCAGCCTTTTTATACATTTCAAACCACAAACGCTTGGGGCTCCTAAGTAATAACCTGCCCTGATAGAACACAGTTCCGGATTGTGTGATGGACGACGTATAAGGCTCGGATGCAGTCGTCGCTGTGAACGGAAAAGATGATATCATTCGCGCTAATATAGCTTCATGACGTCATTCATCTGTGATATTTTTGGAATGAGGACGAAGGCATCTAATCCAAACCCCCACAACTTCTGCCTAAGATAACACCCCATGACAGGAAATGACGATTTTTTCATCATTCGCACCACTACGTTCAAAAAATCATACCACTCCTCGTTTATCCGGCTGAGCCACTTAGTAACTCGACGGTGGAATACGCAGCACGACATACTCCACCCTATCCATGCGAACTATGCACGTCAGAGGGTAGGAAAACAGATATTTAAACACCCCTAGTCCGGTATGGTACTAATCCGTTAACTCATTCACCAACACAGTTAATTTTATAACCAACCACACTTAACTCTTATTTAACCATGTCCGCTAACAACACATTCTCTGGCGAGCCCAAGTTTGTACTTTCTCTTACTCTTTCTTCGTCGGTAGCCAGGTACTAATGTGTATCGTCTAATTACAGCAAGACCTCTGGTCAATTCCACTCCACCAAGGGCAACGTCGTCGAGACCATCGGTAACCTTACTGGTGCCACCTCTTGGCAGCAATCTGGCGAGCAAGAACACGCCGCTGGTGAAGCTGAGTAAAATGCCGCTCAGGCCAAGTGCTACGCCGAGGGCACCGTGGACCGTGTCGGCGGCAAGAAGGACTCCATTGTCGGTGCTGTCACTGGCGATAAACCCCAACAAGCACAGGGTGAGCAATTTAGCTGAAGTCGTACACTGAAAAATTATACTGAACTTGATTTATAGGAAATGCTCGCCATGACAAGGGTGAGGCCCAGCAGGACTTCAACAGGAACGTCTAGATTATCATGACCGTCACAGCCCTGAACGAATAGCAAAGAAGGAAATACAATACCCTAATGTATACTATTAGTTTAGCAGATAATTAGTGCCTTCACGCTAATAGTGTCAATTCTATAAATCACGATACCTCTTACGTTGAGAGCATGAATTTTCACTAGAAATATGTGCTTCTATCGATAGTCGAATATGATACAGGTATAGAACCAAAGATACTGTTCGTTTCTCCGCTACCCTGGGCGGAGACAGTGGATTTATCATCAGAATTTTTTTGATGTCCTGCGACGGAGGGCTTTCGGTATGTCTTTGCAAGGCTAACGATCACAGAAACGAGGATTGTCGTAACAGTAAAGATAGAGTAGCAACCGTGATTATCGGAGTTGATTGGAAAGCTTGAAGAGGAGACTGAATAGTCGAGGGGTGGTGGTCTTCCATCATATAAGAGGGAGAAAGAATCTGTAATTCTGTTCGTGAATGTTGGAGTTAAATAGCAGCAGGCTGGATGCTCATCACACTTTAATAGTTTATTTATAGCCGCCATCAGCCCGGTAAAAGCGGCATAGACGATCAAATATGTATAGCTCTGGTAGTACTTGGGAACTGCAACTAAAAAATAGAAGTCTCGTAGATATGGGCATGCATTCAATGTGACGTAATCTCTGGGAAATGATTGCTGAAGCAGAGATAGAGACGCATAATTATATGTAGCATATGCTTTCAGAAACCTATGGTATTTAAATAAATCATCAAGGATGAAGTAGCAGTCGGTTATTTACTCACCGCCGAGAGCAAAACGACGTTTCAGTTCAACTCCAAGAAGACTGCATGCGGTGGCATATTTGCCTTTAACAGTTGAGATGAACAATCTCATCTTCATGTCCAATCCGACATCGTCGTTAGTGTTGTCGCTGCTTACAGTCCCAAAATCGACACGAGAAAATGCTTTATCGGAGGTAACCTCTTGGAGCTGCAAACAGAATCCGAATGTCGCAGTTCCTGCCTGCTCAGCTATAGCCTGAGTCTGCGAAATACCACAGGAATCAGTGTTCGTCTGGGGTGCAGTATTCTGCAGCTTCAAGTTGATATAGAACGTTCCGAAGTTGATGATGAAAGGAAGGGCAACTTCTACAGCGACGAAGGATGCTACTTGTTTTGCCAGAGCGAAGTTATTATCAGATAAGGCGTTAGCGGCGTTGTTTGCCTGAGTACTGCAAAATGAGGCTGTCGCAGCGCCAGCGACTGTGGCATAGCCACTAGCGGTAGCGGCAGCACTCCCAATGCATCCAGTGATACGCTCACAAATATCGAGAGCGGTAGCGTCGATGGTTTGATTGGTAGCGAGCGTTCGCTCGTTCAGCCTACGGCGCAGGTTAGAGCCGTCGCTAGTGGGCCAAGCATCCCATTTAGCCTGCCAGTCTTCCGTGGTGTAGGTGAATAGGACTTCACGTTGCTCGATGACTGCTGCTGCTGCCGCCGTCGAGACAAGGCTAATCGCGAGAATGATGAGAGATGGGAGTTGCATCGAGACAGTTCAAATGGTTCGCTTCTGTGGTAAACAGAGAAGGATGTCTTCTTCGTGAATTTCATTGCCGATTATAAATGGTCTCTAGTCTCCATTTGTGAAACCTATAATAGGTAGAGAATCTTAAGAATCCATATGGACGAAATTACCGGCCTAGCAATATTTGCGGGATATGGCCTCCAGCGGCGATGGAATAATATTTGAGCGCATCATCGCTGAGTTTATTAATAGTTTTAGTCTTGAAGCAGTGAGCTTAAAACTTCCACATTTAGCGCCACTAGTGTCTTAAAGATTCATTGAGCTAGGATGTCCGTTCATTCCTCCGACAGGGGCCGTTGGATTATTTAATTGTTATCAGCCGCCTTATAAAATCAACGAAGGTACCTACAGAAGCCAGGGTTAGAGAGGGCCAGAAATAGAACGTCGATTTTTCATATTGGGGAACGCTAAGTAGAAAGGTTCTGGGTTCTAGGCCTGTGAGGGCTGGAGTACTCCTGCCCGGAGATTTTCCATGAGCTGCGTACGGCTTGAGAATGTGATTTTGTTCGAGATAGGTATAATTATCCAAGGCAATCTTAAAGAAAGCATAGGCTGATGAGTGTCAAAGTCTAGTTGATCGTGGTTAGAAAAAGAATGACAATAACTTGAAGCCGAGGTATGTGTAAGTAGATCTTGTAAAAGAAATAAAAACAAACTGGTGACAAATAAGGCCGACGTCATGTGATCGTGATTCAACGGCCCTGGCTTCACGTTGCTCACCAGTCATTCAGTGACCCACAGCCTGACGCTATTCACTGGTATAAATCCGAATACACGCTTATTTCCCAACCGCCATGATCACTGCTGCAACTCGACGAGCCCCGGCGGTTTCGCAAACCACTCGTATTGCAAAAACGTCAAAACCAGCGCCATTGACAGCCGACGAGCCTGCTGATGCCTTCGCGTCAGATCTCAAGATATCCCATTTCAAAGGAAAGCAGATAGCAGTTTATGGTAGCTGCTCTTTCAGACGAACAAATCAGGGTGGCATTGGTGTGTGAAAAATCCAAAATTGTGATCGCCGACCACTGAATTTATAGAAGCGCAAGCACAACGAAACCCAAGACAGTGCTAAGTAGAGCGGCCTCCCATACCACACTAATATATTTTCGAACATCATTAATCTTCATTATATTCGGTACATCCGCTAGCTTCTCTTGCGGCTTGAAATCGGCTAGCCCAAGGCTAACCAGGTCTTCATCGAAATTAGAGCCTTGTGTTGGAATACAAACACGCGACAAGCCCGGTGAGCCCATATAAGCAAATATGCGCCGCCCATATGCTCTTCATTCTTATATACGCCACCGCCGTTCAATAGCTGCGCTTTCGCCATTTTCCTTCCTCCTTTATTTCTTTTATATTATATGATGCATATTTTATATGGTTCATCATTTTTATTACTACTTTTATCGTATTTCTATCATCAAGAACTGCACTGCCTACGGTTCTCGTGATTATACACCCCATAACTATTCCTTTTATGTACTTTTCCTTATCTATCTACTTTAATTATTACAAACGGACTCTCGTAGATAAATAGAAAGTCTCACGTTGACTTTCCTCAGTTGTTTGACTTATAAACACTGAGATAAGTGTTACGGGCAAGGTCAGAAACCGGCCCAGCTTAAACGATGCTGGGACGAGTTGGAAGTAAAGAGCGAAGGATGCGCACGTTAATTTAACAAAGTACTACAGGACAGACTACGAGTGTAAGTGAGGAATGAGAACAGTATGATGATGGTGGTACAGAATGTAAACAAAATTGGTAAATATGATGAATGTGGCAAACTGAATAATAATGACTTGACTATCACATGAAGTCGTTTACTTACTTGTCACTATTTTTTACTTATTGTTGTTTCTTAGACTTGTAATAAGTCTTAAAAATTAGGATAAGAGATGAGCTTTAAAAACTAGGATTAAGCATATATTACTGTACTAATACGACCAACTCTTCAGTGATGTGTCATAAAGCCCCGTGAAGAGAAGAGATATACCTATCACTCACATGTCACATTGAACTTTGAAGAGAACGACAAGCATTTCGAAAATTTTCCTAAAATAAAATATATTTATTCCTCCCTGCTACAATTCTACTCATCGTCGCTACCGTCATTCGCAACACAAAAGTTTGAGGAATAAATGATATTTGAACACTTTGTACGCTTTCCAAAGCCCTTTACAGCCTGAGTAGCCTGAGTGGCATCCTCTATAGAAGCGCCTTCTGCCTCTTGTCTGTCTCAGCAGTGATGAGATTATGAAGAGATTCTGAGGTCTGTTGTCCCGTGGCAAAGCCATGGGTCCAAAAAGCTTGTGATAGAAATAAAAGCAAACTGGAGACAAATAATACTAGCATCATATGATCGTGATTCAACAGTCCACCAATGCAACCTTCAGTTGTCAAGCATCCAGTCGCCAGTGACCTTCAGTGACCCAGAGCCCAACATCATCCACTGTTATAAACCCAAATATACGCCTATTTTCAACTACCATGGCTACTACTGCGACTCGACCAGC
>ML213604.1:536596-644705 GCA_004379715.1 Crucibulum laeve
GCTAATCGCGAGAATGATGAGAGATGGGAGTTGCATCGAGACAGTTCAAATGGTTCGCTTCTGTGGTAAACAGAGAAGGATGTCTTCTTCGTGAACTTCTTCGTCAGTTATAAATGGTCTCTAGTCCCCATTTGTGAGACATATGATAAGTGGGGAATATTAAGAATCCATATGGAAGAAATCATCGGCCTAGCAATATTTGCGAGATATGGCCTTCAACGGCGATGGAATAGTATTTGGGCGCATCGTCGCTGACTGTATGTATTAATAGTTTCGGTCTTGAAGCGGTAAGTTTAGAACTTCAGCATTTGACACCACTGGCGTCTTGAAGATTCATTGAGCGAAGATGTCGGTTCATTCCTCCGATAGGGACCATTGAATTGCTTGACTGTTGTCAGCCGCCTCATAAACTGATGAAGTTGCCCGTAGAAGCCCGAGTCATAGAGGGACAGAAATCGCTTGATTGTTATTAGTCGCCTCATAAAACTGAAAAAATTACCCATAGAAGCCCGGCTCATAGAGGGACAGAAATAGAACACCGATGCTGCATATTGGGGAATGCTAAGCAGAAAGGTTCAGGGAGGTTCCGGGCTTGTGGGGCTGGAGTACTCATGCCCAAGGATTTTCCATGCGCTGCGCACGGCTTGAAAATGTGATTTTGTTCGGATCGATCAAATTATGCAAGGCAGTCTTGAAGAAAGCATAGACTGAGGAGTGTCAAAGTCCGGTTGACATGGTCAGAAAATCAAAATCAACTCGACGCCAAGGTACCATATGTAGGTAGATCTTGTGAAAGAAATAATCACAAATCGGAGACAAATAACACCAACATCATGTGATCGTGATTCAACGCGGCCTTCAGTTTCACTTGTCCGGCATTTATTGACCTTCAGTGACCCAGAGCCCGACATCATCCACTGTTATAAACCTGATTACACGCTTATTTTCAACTACCATGGCTACTACTGCGACTCGACCAGCTCCAGCGGTTTCGCGAATCACTCGTATTGCAAAAAACGTCAAGCCAGTACCGTTGACAACCGACCAGCTTGCTGATGCTTTCGCGTCAAATGTCACGATATCCAATTTCAAAGGAAAGCAAAAAGCTGTTGCAGTACCTGCTCTTTCAGACGAACAAATCAGGGTAGCGGCGATGCACGCTGTGAACAGTGCTTCGCAAGCTTTGTCAGGTCTGGTTCAGTCTGGGTGGAAGAAGAGTGTAGAAACAAATTCGCCATCAAAGACGACCGCACCAAGTGCCAGTACATTGGCGGCGGCGGCGGAGAAACATTTAGGGATGTTACGGAAGTTGTGTCCTGGAGATCTAGATGTGGAGAGGGCGGCTATCAGTGTGCTCGCAAAGCTTGTGGCATTGGAAATGGTGCGTGTTGTCAGTCTCTGTTTTTCAGTTTCTCACAGATATGCGTAGCATGACCTTGCCCACACTGCTCTCAGCGAGATTCATTCGCGACTTTGTGCTCTTTTGAACGTCCCAATACCTACGAGCACTATACCGACACCATCTCCACTTCATCTGCTTTTAATACCCATTCCTTCGCCAATACCCACAGACAACATCTTATTAACACTCACTTCAACATATCTGGCCTATTCACTCAGCATCCTCTCCCAATCTACTTCCAATATTGTCGATTTATTTGCAAACACTCTCATTTTACCAAACAATACGTCTCTACTAGTATGGGTGCCTATTTTCTCATCACTTCCCGCAAAGCACATGGATTCAGTGCTCACACGGGCATATACGGCGCTCACCAAATTGTGTGCTGTAATTCATGCTACACCCACACCACAAGTGAAGGTATCCACCAGAGTGAAGTCTGGGGCTAGCAAAGCCAAGCCACCTACTGAAGTAGGACCCTGTCCACAATCGCTATTCCAACTTCGGATGTACGCCATCTCTTGCCTCGTGCACACCTCACCCAGTACGATTGATCCTAGTACGTTCTGGGACCAAGCGATAAGGTTCGGTGCAGCCTTTATAAAATCGTCAACGTCTAGTTCACGCGACGAAGATCGTGCCACAGAACTAGTGCTACGTTCGTACACTGATCTTATAAAACGTGTTGAGAAAGGGTCAGACCGGAACATGTCCCTCATTGTCAGTGGAGATGCAAAGAGTAAGAGTTTCTTCGCCTTCTGTGAGTACTGGATGGCGTTTGCAAAAAGGGTGGGTTGCTTCGTTTCATTACCCGTTCTACGTACTTAAATGAAATGTTTATAGGCTGGAGACATATGCGCATTAGAACAAATATCAGCCTTGATAGGTCAAGCAGGGTCTTCTTCCCCTCCATCATCCATATCAAGCTCGCCTACCACATTCAGTCCTGATCTACAACCTACAGAGGCGCCCGTCGCACCTCCGATGAAGGTCCCTCGCGACAAAGCAACGTTAGTGTTAGAAGGTACAAGGATATGCGCTTCCTTCGCCCAAGTAACCGCATTACTTGAACAAGCTATTGGGAAATATAATGAGAAAGAAGAGGGTTCAACTACGGGTTATTATTACACCTTACTGATTAACCTCAGGAATTGAAATTGACGCACGCATTTACAGATAATGACCTGGTCAGACATGCGAAGGAGTGTACCATCCTACTCAAGAACTCCAAATCCCTTGCAACACTGCTGGCACCTTCTGATGAAGGGGAGCCTGGAGATAGAGATGAAGGAGGCGTCAAGCGAATTAGCGGTAAAGTCGACCGGGCATTCGAGAGAATGCGACGCGCAGGCATCAAGCTACTCGATTCACCTTCTATTTCCTCGATTGTTGTTGGACTGCTAAGGGCATGTACAGATGTCCTCCAGCGGGTTCTAACTGCCTCGAATCACACCATGGCAGCAAACGCTACCACCGACATCCTCACCCGCACCCTCGATACTTTATTCATTCTCGCTCGCACACAACTCAGCATCTCAGATCCTCGAACATATGTTCCTGCGTATGAGTACCTGTCGCAGGCAGCCTCCATTTTGGACTTCATAACACCATCGGCACATGCAGATGTCGATATCTCCAATTACATGAGATGCGTCTCGGGTGCATTTTATAACCTTGCTGGGTCCTTATACCAGGGAACAAGGTATGGAGCCGCCGTGCCTGTGCTGAGGGAAGCTTGTGTGCTTGGTGGAAAAGCGCTTGCACAGAGGAAGGGTCATGTTGTTAAAGGTAAGGACGAGGAGGGATGGAAGCAGCTTGAGGAGCAGCTGTATCGAAGGTGGGAGTTATTGGGTGTGTGTTATAGTAAGAACGGAGATCGTAAGGTATGTGTCCATTCTTTTCACACTAGTGGATGTGTAGCTAATGGTATGTGATAGAATGCATATTCTGCGTTTGTGCGGTGCATATACACATTCCCGTACTCTTCCTCTGGGTTTTCACTACAAACGGATGAGAAGTCTCCGACTGAATTGTTCAGCTTGAACCAGCAGACGAAGCAACTTGCTGTGATAGTAGATCGCGTAACCTACATAGGCGCATGCGAACTGCTTCTTCCTGCAGAAGAGGTGTCATTGGGCCAGTCCTCTGGCGACGACTCGATAACTTTAGACTCCACGATCCTTGGGGCCCTGCTTGAGCGACAGCTCGATGCTCTGGAACCGAGTAGATGGAAGGAAGGCGTAAGAGAGATAACTGCCAAGCTCCTGCATGAAGCGTTAAATCTTTACGGTGCTGACATGCCTGTGAGACGAGCGCGAGTACTAGTTCGGTGTATGGAATTCGGGTATCGAGAGCATGAAGAGGCCGTGTCACAGCTGGGACTGGGGAATGTGGCGGAAATGGGTGAAGAAGTAGAGAGTCTATTAAGTGACGCGGTAAGACTTTATTGTATCCAGCTGCAAGACTTATTAGCTAAATGATATTGTTGCAGGGACTGGCCGGAGATGATACCCTTGGACATTACCGTGCTCAATATAGAGCCACAGCGCATATCTGGTTGGCATTACATGCTCACAAACGTGTCGAGCCCGCTCAAAACACAGTAGTGGCGCACCATACTGGGGAGGCTTGTCAAATTCTTAAAGAGCTGCTTCTCTCAGGGGCCGGTGGGAGAGGACCAAGAAAAAGCGGCAGTCCTAAAGTCACTCGAGGTACCAGAGGACTTAGCTCCCCGAAAGTCAATGCTGCTTCAAGAGCGGAGAAGAACACTGCTACTGCTTCGCCAAAAGCTCGCCCTTCGAGGCTGCAGCGTGTACCTGCCGCTCCAAGGAAGCCAGTTGCTAGGAAAAAGGAGCTCAATCCTATTACACCGAAAGCCCCGACCAGAGCAGGTGAGTTGTTTTATTTGTAAGATACGTTTATTGCTTATCTTTAATTAACTGCAGCTCTGCATCCTGTGGCCATGAATGTTACTGCGACACCTCCACGACCAGCTATGGATCCTAACACTGCCAATACCAAACCATCGCTCACCTTCGACGACTTCGAGAAGTTCCTAGACCTTTTGCGTAAGCACTATTTCCGAGATACAGGTGTTAACTTCACTGACATGTGTATTGCTTACGATAGAGTTAACCTCACGTATTCTGGGACTTCTTTCCTTGATGCTCCCGAAAGTACATAACCTGAATATTACCAGACGATTATGTGAACATCAACTTGGCACTTCTAGCGATGGTCAGTTGACGATCCAAATGTTGTTTGGTGCAAAGTTCTCAATTTTTAACCGAAACAGGGTACATTACGGCTTCGATTGATCTAGCTCACGAATATTTTAACCTGGGAAAGAGAAAACGAGCGGTTACAATATTTAATCAAGCCATGGATGCTGTGAAGAGCGGAAATGCCTCTAATGAGGTTTGTGCGCTATTCTTCTTACGGTTTGCTGAGTCTCTGGCTGTTATCGAGGACGTGTCATGGAGGTATGTCCCCGTCATTGAGGCCGTGAGATAGGTCCTAACTTACGTGTTAGCTCGAGCGTGTACTCCGAAGCAATATCACTTGTAGAATGTCTTGATCCAGAACAGAAAGGCATGTCTACCGTCCAACGTATACAGACCCGTGTTAGACAGCTAGAAAAGGCCGCCATGGCTTCTCGTGTCGTTGCACTCATCCAGTATTCACAGGTGCGTCTAATCATTCTACACTTGCATCCCGAACTAATGTAACTAGGAGGACGTATCTGCCTCACTTGAAGGCATGAAGCAATCTCTGCGCTTGTGGAACAGAGCTGTGGATACTTTAACACAACTCAGTTCACCTCCTTCCAAGCCAGCTTCAGAATCCAATCCATTCGAAATGGCCAGCTTGAAAGATGCATTACCCAAAGATGGTCCCGATGCTGTTGCTAAGGAGGATCGTGCGCCTAAAAAAGTGTATATTCGACGACCTTCGATGGATGGTTTGGAATGGCGAGTCTCTGAAGGTCTCTTCGTGACACTCTTTTCCCTATCACGGGCGTATCTCGCCAGAGGATCGGCTCTTGAAGCAGAATACTTTGCAAAGCAGGCACAGGATCTTGCGGAGGCCCTAAATTCGCCTGCAATGGTGAGCAGAGCATTAGCTAGAAGGGGTGAAGTTCAGCTACACCTTGGCCAACTTGATGAAGGCTATCAGAACCTCCTGAGAGCAGCAGAACTCCTTCATGATATTCCTGGTATTGACATTGCAGATATCTATCGATTGAGGGCTGTCTATAATGAGCGAATAGCTCAGAACGAAAATGCGCAGAAGCTGTACGTGGATATCATAAACGTGCTTAAGGATTTAGATGCGGCGTTTAGGCAGTTGGATGGTGTTGCGTTTGGGTACGCTTCTTTACCGTGTCATGAATAGTACTAATACGAATTTCATAAGGCCCCGGAACTCCATTGGTGTATCACCGGGAGGTAAGGCCAATAAAGAGATACTAGTTCCCGATCTTCTAGCAGCGGTTCTTCGCCGACACAGTGAGTGCTATGACAATTGAATCCAGTTCTGTCATTAATTAAGCATTTTTTCTAGTATGGCTTCTACGCGACGAGAGCGACGATGTCTTCCAGGCTTTATTGGAAAGATTTTTGGCTTTACCTTCATCTTCATATACCAAGGTAGGAAATCATTTAACACTACTTCATTAAGCAAGTAGCTTATATTCATTTAGTCTGAGGAGAATGCACTCATGGCGAAGCTCACGCTGAATAATATTTACGAACGGCTCCGGTCAGATATGTTCCTCAGCTCACTCGCCGAATCCAGTATGCTCGTCGCCTCTTTCTTTATATTCGTCTTCTAATCTTTTTTTTTTTTTTCAGCGATCGCTCTGCCCATGGGCATGTCAAGTAAACGGGAAATGGCATTAACACCTTTAACCAACGACATCTTGAGTGCCTTGGAACAGGTTGAAAAGCTCTACTGGGCGAACCTTGCACTTACAACCCATAAAGGAAGCGTAATAGACGTCCGTGAAGCTGCAGTTTCGTTAGCCATTGTCAAGGCCTTCCAGACTTCCCTGGGCAAGCCGGGAGACAGCGAGCCAGTCGTAGCTGCAAGCTTGTTAGGTGGGTGATAGCTGAGTTTCTTAATCTTCACTTGAACTAATGTTGCCATGTAGATGCGTCTGCCACCATCACTTTGCGCCGCGAGATGCTAGACGCAATTTACTACAAGTTTCCTAACTTCCAGGATGATCTTCAATGGCCGCTTCTGTCTCTTGAAGGTATTACCCTTCCTCGGCCTCTTAAAGGCGTTGCTGCACGATTCAGCCTCGATAGGTCCTTGGAATCTGGTGCAGAGAACGATGAGGACGAAGTGCTTGGCCTTAAGCAATATTGGGAGTCTATCAGATCCAAATATCAAACCCAGGCGCTCGATTCTGCGTCATTATCTTTGTCGCAAATGAAGAATCTCCCCTCAAATTGGACAGTCATTCACATCAACGTTACCGAGGACAAGGACACATTATTCGTCACTCGACAAGAGGGAGGGGTAGAAGAGGCTATACCCCTCATCTTCCGAGTACCTCTGCGAAGACGACGAGATAATAGCAATGGGGAAGATGAAGATGAGCATCTAGGGTTTGAAGATGCCATTGAGGAACTCCGCGAAATTGTGAGATTGAGCAATGAGGGAACCAAAGCCGCCGTGCATGTCAAGGCTGACGATGAAGAAGCTCGAGTTACTTGGTGGAAACAGCGTGCAGAGCTCGATAGTCGAATGAAAGATTTGCTCGAGAATATTGAGTTCTGCTGGCTAGGGGCCTTTAAGGCAAGCGTCTCATTTATAATGTGTATACACACCTTTCTTAACCATCACTACAGACCATCCTTAGCCCACGTCCAAATCTCACACCTGAGGCGTTGTCTGACCTAAGAGCTGCTTTCGATAGGGTCTTCCAGCGTAGCCTTCATTTCAAGGACAAGAAACCGAAGCAACGCCTCGGTGCTCATAAGAGGAATACCCTTTCCCAAGCTCAGCTACCTAGTCAGGTCGCCCTTGATGAATCTCTTATCAAATGCTTCTCCACGCTATCGCCCAAATGTAAAGACGAGGAAGTGGAAGACCTCGTGTACTTCATTCTAGACCTATACCAATTCCACGGAGTACCTGTCGCTATTGCTGAGGTTGACATCGTCCAAGTTGTGGTGGATCTTCGGCTAGTTCTCGAAGAGCATGCCTCAAAAACGAACCAAAGGAAGACAAGCAAGATCGCTGGTTCCTCATCAAAGGACCAGGACGAACATGTTTTCTTGGTCCTCGACAAGAACGTGCAAGGTTTGCCTTGGGAGAGTATTCCGATCCTCAGAGGACGCAGTGTTAGCCGTATACCTAGCATCGACTTCCTTCATGACCGCGTACAATTTGCAGATTGGAAGCGCTCACGGGCACCTGTAAATCACCCTGAGGATTCGAGAGGTGCTGTTGTGAATCCCAAGAATGGGTACTTTGTCCTAAACCCCAGTGGTGACCTGGGTCGGACAGAAGGTCGTTTCAAAGACTGGGCGAACGGTATGAAGGACGTCGGATGGGATGGGGTCATGGGTAAATCGATCAACGAACAACAGTTCCTCAATGCTCTGAAGACCCAGGACCTCGTCATGTATCTTGCTTTGATTTTCTTTCCGTCCTAAGCTGTCACTCATGCATTTTTTTCAGTTACTTCGGCCATGGCGGCGGCGAACAGTACGTTCGTTCACATAAGATCCGAAGCCTCACCAGCTGTGCAGCAACGATGTTGTGGGGTTGTTCGTCTGGTGCTCTTCGGGAAATGGGCGATTTTGATAGGACAGGGACACCCCATAGCTACATGCTAGCAGGCTGGTAAGTGTAGCATTCCTTTATGTGTTAGTAACGCGAGCTAATGTTTCCCCTGAAGCCCTACTCTTGTCGCCAACCTGTGGGATGTTACTGACAGAGATATCGACAAATTCTCTCAGTCAGTGTTTGACAAGGTAGGGTTGACACCTTCGAATGCCGCTCAATGGACAGAGCAGGGAACAAAGAAAGATGGCAAACCTATAATTTCGGTTGTAGCTGCTGTTGCACAGTCTCGAGATTCATGTAAGCTGAAATATCTGACTGGAGCAGCACCGGTGGTATACGGAATCCCCTTTTATCTATAGGACTTTTAGGATAATATTTATGTCGAGTATGATGCACTGTATATATCTATCACGCTGTAGAAGTTTAACTTCGAATTCACGACACAAAATGTAACCAAAAGCAAAATGAGCATCTACTACCTCAACCCAAGGTCTGGTATTTTTCTCTTTTTTCCCCTTCTGCCTTTTCCCTCTGACTGCTGCTTTATCCTCCTTTGCTTCCACTTAATCTCCACCTCTCTGTTGGACAAGCGCCGAAGATAAGATAAGCGCCATGGAACCTAATTGTGGTCACCTGCCAAAGACAAGCTCGATTTGGCCTTGTTAACGCCTGTTACTTAGGCTTCGACTCATTCCGCACACACGCCCGGCCGGCTTCTAACGCAGCACGCTCACTCATTTCTTTCACTAGCACACAGATCGCTTTCCAATTTTCTGCTCAAGACCCAATTCTTGCATAAAGAGAAGCGAGTTGCAGACGTTAAGAACTTGAAAGGTAAGTTCGAACTTGAGCTTACAGCTACTTAGCACCAAGTCGAGATTATTGGCTGACAAGGGTTAAGCTAATTAGTACAGAACGTTAGGATTCAAAGTCTTTCATACCCGTTTTCTAGCAGATATATTTTACATACTCAAGTCTAGCTAGATAGCACGCACTCTCTTGGTTGACGTCTCTTGGGTGGTCAATTGAATTGAATATGGATCAGAATGGCC
This sequence comes from Crucibulum laeve, assembly GCA_004379715.1. Lineage (NCBI taxonomy): Eukaryota > Fungi > Basidiomycota > Agaricomycetes > Agaricales > Nidulariaceae > Crucibulum > Crucibulum laeve. The sequence continues at coordinate 545,852 of ML213604.1, forward strand.
CAAGCGCTCTCGAAACATCGCCCTCCGTATTCATCTTGCCCCCCGAGCTCCTGGCAACTATCTTTATAATCAACGAACATTTAGAATACAGCCATGACAACGGGAAATCGCCCAGGTATGCATCGCAAGTATGCAACCACTGGAGAAACATTGCTCTCAGCTGCCCTCCGCTCTGGACTAGAATTGCCAATATGAATAATAGCAGCCCTGAATGGATTGATCAGCTTCTGGAGCGATCCAAAGGAGCCCCGTTGATAGTCAAAGGCTACATTCGTGACGAACAGCCGACTATAGCGAAGCTTTGCTCCATTTTACAGCATGCATCGCGCTTTGACACCTTCCAGATGGTCGTGCTTAGCTCTTCACCGCTTATCGACGATGTTCTACGGCAGCTTCTCCTCAGACCAAGTCCATTTCTGCGCTCATTATGTATTATCGATCAGTCTAAACTTCTTTTCAACACCATCGCTCCGTCCTATCCAGATCCGCTGTTTGAGGGAGAGGCTTCTTTGTTACAGGACCTCCGTATTCGAAACATTGCGATAAATCTGGCATCCCCTCTTCTTCACAACGTCAGAAATCTCGAAGTGATCGAAGTATCACATAACCTGGCTCCATCTGTAGGGAAATGGCTCAACATCCTCGCGAATTTTTCACTGCTAGAGACTCTGTCGGTAAGCGATGCATTTGCAGACTCTGACGAACTCGAGACTTCTCTTCCTGAAGTTCATCTGCCCAACCTATCCTGTCTAAACCTTCATGGTAGCTTCTCAGAATGTATTCGCCTACTTAGTCATCTCGTTCTACCAGCGGCCTGTTCTCTCGGGTTGGGATGCTCAGAAACACGATCCCACAAGGCTTCTGATTTTAGCGTCATGCAACAAATAATCACTAAAATGCTTAATAGCTGGCCAGCAGATGTTGTTTCCTCCAAGTTGGAGGTTTTTATCTCACCCGAATTCCTGTCTGCCTGCAATGATGATTTATATGGGTGTCGAGCTCTGGAACGTAAAATTCCGGCGTTGGAATTGACGTTCTTCTGGTCTGACCCATATAACGAAACTGCTCTGCTTTTGTCAGTGCTGAAAGCTTTGGAAGCTGCAAGACTGGTAAATGTGACTGAACTACATCTGGATATATCTAGGGAGATATGCGTTCAGTTTCGGCCTGCATTGCTGCACTTCATATCATTCTTCCCTGCACTCGAAGTTCTGAAAGTGACTAGTCGAGGACTTCGGAAGTTGTTCCCTCTACTTCAGGGAAACGACCCGACCAACACTGAAGGACCATCAAACGAAGCACAAGCTACGGCTCTACTACCATCTTTGCGCACCATTATCCTAGATATGGTGTTCTGTAATGAAGAAACGCGGACTCATCTCTTTTCTTTTCTTCAATGGCGTGTAAAAATCGGTGCAAGCATTGATATGATCAATGTTGCGATTTGTTGCCATAGTGACAAACTAATGGACGGACTAAAGAAAGTGGATCGATTGACTATTGTAGGAGCGAAGGTTGTAGAGACTGAGCAAGACGACCCAAATGATTCGGACGACAGTTCTGATGATGCCAGTAAGTTTGGGGGGAAAGCTCGCCATAAACTACTAAAAAAAAATCTCTTAGAATCTACTGTCAGTACGGAGGAGGCATAGTCAGCACGGAAGAGGCATAAAGTGGGCAGAGTAATCCATACATCGGCTCTCATGCCCTTCTATCTCAAGGAAATATTCATAATTCAATGTAATGGACTAGTATTCAGCATACATATGTAACAGTGCCTGTAATTTATTTCTCGCCTGCATTTCATTTTCGCATCGAAGACATTCTGTCAAATAATCTGTTATGAAGTTACATAATAGTCTCGCTGTCCGAAAGCTTGTGCCAAACGAAGTCGCTGGAGCATCCGGAGACATATGTGAGGTAAGCGACATATATTTGACGGTCGCTTTCTATCCGTAGTAGGGGTCGTGCGGCGCAGAGGTTGCAGTGGCGCCCAATAGCTGCTGCTGACTGAACTGGGGAATGAGGGAACTTTGTGATTACTTTATGGCCTTGGAGCGCTCTTATTTGCAGAAGGGGACATATCGTATGAAGTAGCAAAAAGCTCAGTCGCTGCGTGCTTGGATAGTCTTATTACTGCGCAACGATATTTCGCATGACTTTGGGAAATATTACGAATAGGTAGATTCAGTCAGCGCCTACTAGGAAAGAGTTAATGTCTCGAGCGAAGGTAGCGTTGAGAGGGCGGGTTGTGTGTACGAGGTTCAGGAGATTTGCATGTGTACTTGAGACAGATGACCGTGGACAATATTGGACGATGGTAGTGGTGAAGTTGGTGATTCTCGTTCAAAGAGAAATACAACGGATTGTGTGTGTGGGAACTGTCAAGTTTCAACTGAACTTAACAAAAACAAACACTTTTTCAACATGCGTGCGCTCAGATTTCTTCCTCCTCAATTATGAGAACTATGAGAACCACAATTATAATCAGCAAATGACTATGTCCTTACCTCGCTCCGCTCGTGAATTTGAGGTGGTGCGTGAATTCTTGAAAAGTGCACACTTAGCAGTATGCTCGCAAATATTTTCGTACTAGCCAAGCCTCCGAACATTCTTTTTACTAGAGAATTACGTTCATGAATCTTCCTAAAACACAAGCTGATAAAAATCCAACATCCTTGGCAGATTATGAAACCCATAATCTCCTCCGACATTTGACATCTTTGAGAGCTTACCGAGAATCATACCAAAACTGGCCACTCTATCACCTATCCATCTCGAGGACGCAGCTCAGAGCCGAATAGCAGCGAGTACGTCTGGTACTTCAGTACAAAGGCAATTCCTCGAATCTTCACTTCATGATTATTCTATGACGGACACAATTTCTACGACTATCTGTCGGTCAGGGTGTTAAAGGTGAGTAAGCTTATCACGTCTTTCCATCCAATAACAACTAGTAATGTTCTTCTTCATGAACGGGATATTTTCTGTCATAAGGAAATAATAGAGAACACTGATCCGCAGGATATCAAGCAGGCGCGGCATGTCTCCTCCGAAATTTAGTGGTGCTGTCAAAAAGTGGAGCCCAACTAAATTGAAGAGTGCGTGTTTAAACAACACTTCGAACATTTACTGACAGGAACGTGATGTTGAATCAACTAAAATCCCCGTTTGGTGTTCGTACACCCGCATGGACATAAGTACTTGATGCCGACGCTGCCGTGGCCTTTTCTCTCGGATAGTGGGATAGAAGGACACTGCCTTTCCTTCGACCACTTTGCTCGGAGGCGGTTAGTTCAGGTTTAGTTCATTTCTTGACATTTTACTTGACATTGTGCAGCTCACCCTCGACACCCATGACCTTTCTAACGCAGCATTATGGCCTCGGGTGTATCATTTGATCCATGCAAGGCGGTCAGAAGGTACCAAAAATGTTACTCGCACTGATAATTCTCGTTCTGTGACCCCCGATAATACCCAGAAAGACTCGCTCAAATGTGGACTTCATTTTGCCTGCCTTCATCGATAATTAATGTTTCTCGGCGTGGAGGTTGGCCGGCCAAACTCATACTTTCCCGAAAAGCGAGGGGTTTCTCATCAATTCTCGAGGTTTACGCCGGTCTCAAAGCCTTCCAATATTGTATTTCTCTCTCTACCAATTCGATGACTCGACTGAAATTTATTTAGAGATCAACATTCGTACGTTATACAAATAAACCTTTGTAAAAGCTAGTCAATCTAACTTTTGGCTTTTAGTTGCTCCTCTACTCCCGACAGGCGTCTGAGGCATATCCTGAAGTCTGAATATGGGAGTAATACAGGCTATCTTGTCCCTTGTTCCTGGAGAAATACCATCTGGATACCGCCATTGACAGTATGTGGCGGCCGAAGATTCAGATAATCAAGTACGGCAGAACTGCCATCAGACTTCAAGCTTCAACTTTCAAACATGAATCTATCTCCTTCGCTCGAATTTTATTGTCCTTGGTTTTGCTCTTGGATTAGCAAATATTTTTCAAAGTCGGTCGGAAAATGTATAAAGGGCGGTTAGAATTTTCTAAAAGGCCTCAGGTTATTGGCTTCTTCTACAACTTACAACCGACCACTTAACAGCTTCTCTTCTCTCATAATCAACCATGTTCAAGTTCTACTCTATGATTGCCATCGTTGCTTCCTCTATCTCCATGGTGGTACGTTCTCTTGCTTATTCCATTTATTTGGGACGCTATGCTGATTTATTTACCCAATAGGCTGCCGGTGGTCAACTCGAGTTGTGCGTCAAAAAGGACCTCCAGCCGTATTGCTCCACCCTCAGCTACCAGGACGACGTCTGCTACAACCTTGGAACCGATCTTGAGGACAAGGTTCGCAGCGTCGACCCCGTTGGCTCCGGCCACAAATGCTGGCTCTGGGAGTACGTACTAAATCTTCATGAGAATTGCTATAAATTATGATTAACCGCTTTTTGTAAAAGGGATCAAGATTGTGAGGGTGACTCTTACGACTTCACCAAGCACCAGAACACCCTGGGGAGCTTCAATGACAAGGCTAGCTCTTTCTACTGCAGCGAAAACTGATTGTATGTTTCCATATCTTTTTCCTTCATTTCCAACACACTGGCAACTGATGCAACGATTCATAGTTCTGGGACTATTTGAGATTCATCTTTTTTTGGGGCTATTCTGGGGCGAATTATAGTGCTAAGGCTGTCGTAAATCTGTATATACTTGTGTTGTATTGATATGAATTCTACTTGGTCGTTTGCGTTGTAGAGTCGGTCAGTAAGCATATCTATAGCATATCCGACTTTGAAGTTCATATATGGCAATTTTGTTGGAATAATGAATAAAGGCGAATAGAATCGATAGATTGATTGTAGAACTACGAGACTATGTAAGGGCTTTATATACTAGAGTAGATACTATCTAAAATCTGAAAAGAAAGATATTCTACGAGTAATAATTGTATCCACATAGTTCTACACTATTGATCCACACTAAACTAATTGGGGGCGATGTCGATGGGCTCGGGATGCCGGAGTTGCTCATTCCATCATTTCAACAACAAATTTCAAGATTGATTTTGATTTGACAATTGGGAAACTGTATGTAATAATTTATACAACGTATATTTTACTGCATAAATGTACTTTTAATTATACACAAAAGTGCATATCTGGGCAAGTTATTGACAATACGAATTGTACACTTGAATCAGTTCAAATTGTGGACAAATATTTGGTTCGGCGGTCAAGAAAATATGAACAAATAGGACGCGTTGAATACTTTGTTCACTCACCTTCGAGATTTTCCCACTCTCCTGCGAACCATTTAACTGCCGAGGAACCGCTTTCCGAGTACATACATAAGACGCGTTTTCCACCATCTAGCTTCAACGTACGTTCCAGTTTTAACAAGATATTTAGGAGTCCTACAAGTTCTATGATCTTTTGTCACGCATAAATGTTCGCCCGATTTATGGGATATCACTCCAAGTTTTAAAAGTTGTCCAGAGGAAGTATTGCAGTGTGACGCACATTGTATATTGATTGGGAATGGTAGTTGTTTACAGTTGCCGATTCAGCCAACCCTGGAAATCTGGCTAGACTACGCACACATACCCAGCCAGTTATAACATTTGAATCTGAACGTAAATAACTAAGTAAATCCAGAGTAACGCCCTTATCCAGTTAGTTAACACGATAATAACTTCGTCCAAGGTAGTCTCTTAGATTCTGACTGGATGCCAATTCACTTCTTGTCCTGGGCTTTATGCTTGGGCACTTGGTATTCCTTAGAGGCTTAGACTCCTTACCTTCATCTTGTGGAGAAAGTCGCTGACTAGAGTCTATGTGGATAGGTCCATCGATTACCGCCCAATCTTGACATGCTTTATGAACGAGGTGATGATAGACTGATTGACTGCGCAGTATACCAAGCGCCGTCTTGATTCGGATGCACTTCCCTCCCAACGAATCATAGCAAATGTAGATGGTTGCTTGGCTTTGACCCATGGAGAAATACAAGGTATACGAGGTCTTTCGGCTGGTCATTCAGGGCCATTTTGCGAGCTTGCATTCGGACGAGCGGCCTCCCGTTGTAAGCATAATTTTGGTTTCCGTCGCTCCTTCTTGTGAAATAACAGCTGAATTAACTGTAATCCATGCCGTATTACGTCGTCCAAAGACGCTAAGGGTGTCACAAGAATGCTCACAAGACTGCTGTAAGATGTCTGGATTTAAACGCTCGGGCCGATGCGTGGGTCAACACAGCCACTGATTCACGGTGCCGGTTGAATGCCGTCGAGTTATCGTCCTTGGCTTTCACCACCGAACTTTGCTCGTCGTCTTCGTCGTCGTTGGGATTGTTGAACAAACCCCCTTCCTCACAGATCAAAAATGGCCAGTGCCGCCATCATGATCCCTCAGCAGCGTCGATCGCCGTCGCCTTCAGCACTCAACAGCAGCTTACACCGCCAGAGCATGCTTTCCACACACAGCATGGTCTCGTCATCAGCTGCGTCTTTCAAGACCGCACCACTCACCGCCGCCTCAAAGGCATCCCTTCCGCTCTCGTCGTCGTCCCGCTCGTCGTCCGCACACACTGTTAGCGTCACCAATCGTGAACATGACCCCGTGAACCCCATACACACACTTGCAGCTTCCCAGGAGGTGCATATCGTCCGGGTGACCCACGACACTGTCGAGCTGGAATCAGGCCCCGTATCGGACTCTTTCTTCGACAAGGTCGGAAAGTCTATATCGAACACCATGCACACCAATAGAGAAGTGCATGTTGGGCCACCTCCACCGTCTCCACCAGCAAGCGTAGAACACAACGAGTCCGTGCCTGAACCACCGGTGCCATCACCCCCGCCCTTGTTCTCATTCAAGACCGAACCGCTTCAGCCCACTACCGTCCACGATGAACCCGAGTCCCTCATTCCCCCGCCCATGCGCGAACGCCAAACCTCAACGACGTCATCGCGATTTACCTCACGTACTCACGAGACAATGCGACGCTCATCCACAGACACCAAAGGCTCCCTCACAACCATGCGCACCGTCATTACCTCCCACCCCGCCGAGTCATCCTCCTCTCACTCAAAGGCCGCAGCGCACATCTCCGATGGTTACCTCCACCCCCCACCGACTTCGCCGCTCCGTCCCACGCGTCGAAACACCACCGGCTCGAGCCCGAAATATCCCACGGGGAATCATACCAAGTTCCCGTCCCAGCCGTTCGCGTACGATGATACGGTTATTGGGGAAGGCGGGCTCGAGCTCGCGTCAGATATTGAGCATCATGCGGAGCAAATCCGGAGGGAGAGAATGTCTAAGAGAGCAAAGCAGCAGCAGGAGGCAGAAGCGGCACTGACACGGTCGGACACGAAACGCGGGATTGCGCAGGAGCAGAACAGTATGCCGCTCGTGGGCAACTTGATTGGGGAGGACCATGTGAACTACGTGCTCATGTACAACATGTTGACGGGTATTCGCATTGGTGTGAGTATACTGCCGTTCTTTTCGGCTTGTTGATTCTGACTTTCACGCAGGTCTCTCGATGTCAAGCAAAAATTAAACGACCTCTAACAGACGAAGATTTCACGGCTCGCCACAAATTCTCTTTCGATATGTACGTATTCACTTCAAAATACCACATCTCCCTCTTAATCTCCCCCCCAGCGTCGGTAATGAACTCACCCCCTCCGCCAAATACGACTTCAAATTCAAAGACTACGCACCGTGGGTATTCCGCACCCTCCGTGAAGATTTCTTCCACCTAGACCCAGCCGACTACCTCCTCTCCCTCACCGCCAAATACATCCTTTCCGAACTCGGGTCACCCGGCAAGTCTGGCTCCTTCTTCTACTTCTCGCGGGACTACCGCTTCATCATCAAAACCATCCGGCACTCTGAACATAAATTCCTCCTATCCATACTCAAAGACTACCACGCGCACGTCCAAGCGAACCCGCATACCTTGCTCAGCAGGTTCTATGGCCTGCATCGTGTGAAGCTGCCCAGGGGCCGCAAGATCCATTTCGTGATAATGAATAATCTGTTCCCCCCGCATAAGGATATTCATGAGACATTTGATTTGAAGGGGAGTACGGTGGGAAGGGAGTATCCCGAGGAGAAGGCCGCGAAAAATCCTGGGGCGGTGCTGAAGGATTTGAATTGGATAAACCGGGGGAGGACACTGGAACTGGGCCCAGAGAAGAGGGCGCTGTTGACGGAGCAGCTGAGGAGAGACGCGGAGTTCTTGAAGAAGATCAATGTGATGGATTATAGTTTGTTGGTCGGGATACACAATATGCAGAGGGGGAATAGGGATAACGTGCGGAAGAACACGTTGAAGGTGTTTTCGGTGAGTTTCCCTCTACCCATTTTATCCTACTTCATGATCTTTACTAATTCCCCGCTCTCTAGCCCGACCTCCCTGAAACGCGACGCAGCAGAGCCATGCAAGCAAAAGGAGGCAGCAAATCCCCAGAAGCCATCGCCATCCGCCGCGCCATGCGTTCCTCCGACCCCAAACGTCTAGGAAAACATACCATCCGCCTTCCTGAAGAAGACACCGGTGACAGGCAGCAGTTCATCTTCTACCAAGACGAGGGTGGTATGCGGGCTACGGACGAAAATAACGAACCCCAGGATACGATCTATTACCTCGGCGTCATCGATATCCTCACCCCCTATTCCACCGTGAAAAAGGTGGAGCATCTGTGGAAGGGGCTGCAGGCTGATCGAGTGAGTTTTTCACGTGGACTTTGTGTATGATTATCGTTTGTTGACGCGATTTCTTTTTTTAGCATAAAATCAGTCCTGTGCCGCCGGCAGAATACTCTGATCGTTTCTTTTCGTTCATGAAGGCTATCATGCGTGGTGGAGAAGGCGGGGCAAAATTCGTATCCGAATAGAGACCTCCACTTTATCGACACCATTTTTGCTGGTGAACAACCGCTATCCAGCCGCCCTTTCTCTCCGTCACCCGTCCGGGCTATAAAGCGTCGCCATATAGAGCCTCGAAGCTATGCGCCCTCACTCCACCTATACTTGATGGGCACACCTCTGGCTATCTCAACATCATCACCAACCTACTGTATTACCTCTTCGCACATCAATCGGGATACCCATAACGCATAATCACATCTACTGTTTATTGCATTCTCACTTATTCCTCTCACTTCGACTGGGCCCTCGCTTTTTATCGCACCTATTATCACCGGCTGGTATTTACCCCCCACCGTCACACACTCCTTATTTTTCATGCTCGATTATAGACGGAGTGATATCTCTCGTCTCTCCACGCTCCTTCCTCCGCCTTTCTACTATTTGTTCTGTGGACTCGCCTACTTTATTTTTCGGACTTTCTGTAAATGCTATATCTTCTTCTTTACACAGCTTGGGCTCTTTCTCCAGCTACCTATCTATCCCATTAAATTCATGTGATATACAAGAGAGTACAATATGCTGATACAGGTGGAGATGCATCTCCGGTCATGGCAATAATAAATTATATCTCAATCCTATTGAATCAATCGGATTCTTCCTCTGTTTGAAGGGCCTTCTTGCGTGCAGCTACAAATGTTCATCAGTACAGATTTGAATGTCTATACGAACACTAGCTCACTTTGTCTTGTAGCGCGTTTTTTCGCAACCGCCTTCTTGCCTTCAACCCTCTTCTCGAGTGCCTGGTCTGCCTCGCCTTGGTCCCTATGTTCAGCAAGAATCTGAATGATCGATGTTAGTAAATGACCAGACGATGAGCAAAAATATTGAGATGAACCTTTTCGAATTCATCAAGTTCAGAATCAGGCTTATCCTTCGACTTATTCGTGCGAGCCTTGGTTAAAATTTCACTAAATCGTTCGTAGACCACCGGCTCGTAGAGCTTGTCTCGATAGAATTGTAGGCCTTCGATGAGCTTCTTCACAGAGCGTTCTGACTTGAAGGGAAGTAGCGAGAGGCAGAATGCGATGTCTCGCCACTGGCGAGGATCCTCAGAGAGTCTGAAACGTTGACACAGCTTCTCCACAATGCTCTCTGCTTGCTTTTCCTATGGAAGGATTAGTATGTCACCCTCCGGACATTATCAAAAAGGCTACTAACCTTCTCAATAAATGTGAATATGTACTTCAGCGTACTCTGGAAAACCTTCTCTTCCACAGCGTGTTCACCAGTTGAAAGATGGCTGATGACTGAGGGAAAGGTGAGAAATGTATCTAGTACGCAAGAACATAGAACATACCATCAGGCAAATTATTGTAGATCGCATTCTCCTTAGTAGATAGTTCGGTGAAGAAGAGTTTCGCAAGATCTGAAATTCTTGCATCTTTATCTTCGAGGCACTTGGCCATCTCCCCGAGTTGGCCTTTAACCTTGATCATGCCGTTCAAAATCAAGTGTGTCAGGACCATGAGCGTGTTTTTCTTGACAATCATGTCGTTGTCAGAAAGACCCTTGTAAAGCTCATTGCTATTCTCGTCGATAATATTGCTGAATGACACGGCGACGTCGCCGAGAGCAATGACGATATTACTACGAATGTTGGGGTCTTTTGAGATTTCCAAGACCTTGAACAGCAGACGATGATGGGTGTCGCAGAACTGTGAGCTGACGCATAAGAACTTGCTCAATGACAGTGTTGCGGCAGCGCGAAGCGTTTTATTCTACGCACCAAAGTGTTAGTAAGAACAGTGTAAGAGTGAAAATTGGTATCTTACTCTATATTTGGCGGGGCTGGCACATATATGAACCAGCATGGGACCATATACTGCGAGGAGCGATTCTGGTCCATAGAGTAGCTCTGTCTCACGGACGCCGGCGATACGTTCACCGATTTCGTCCTCAGCATTTCCTGCAACTTGATCAAGCTCTTCTCCGTCTTTGGATGCGCGACCGGGGCTACCAGCACGAGCTGCTTGTTTCTCGACTGTACAGCAGTAATAATTAGACGTCGTCCAAAGAACAAAACGGATGAAAACCAACCTGCTGCTTGCTCATCCTTCTGTCGCTTCCACTCCCGCTCCACCAGCTCAAGGAACACGATATGTTTAATGGCAACATGGCCTACAACGAAGAATAGTTGACTCAGCTCGAAGGCATCACCAACGTCTTTCTCCTTGTTGTCTGGCGACTGGGCACCACCTTGGGAGGCTGGATCTTCTATATCTTGTGTCATGTCACCTGCATAATCCTCTGCCATAGCATCGGGGTCTTTCTCGGTTTGGGGTTCACCAGCAGGTTTAGTATGAGGTGCGAAGGCTTTCCTAGTGAGGCTCTTGATCAGGACATTGCAGAAAGCGTCAGGGTGTTCTCCAAGCGCATAAACTGTATTGATTACTTGTTCGGCAAAGCCAAACCAATCCTTCGACCTAGAAGGCAGTTCGACAGCGTCTCGAAGTTTACGAAATATGAGGTTATCCATGTCGTATCGAAGGGTCTTATCGAGAAGAGACCCTACATGTTACAAATCAGTAGTGAGTGTTATTCGTAATGCGTGTCGTGTACCTTTGACCTTCTTTGCACTACCATTCAACCGTTGTAGTGCAACACAAGTGTACCGAGCCAGCATGAGATCCGTCTGAAATCGCTCGTCAATAGCAGAAGTAAGTCGGTACCATTGCATTTACCTTCGCAAATCGGCCTAGCCCAACTTTCAGCATCACATCAATCTTGTCCTTCACAACGCTATGTTTCGCCAACGCAAACATTCCCAGAATGATAATTGCTCCACGGCGCTGTGGCACGGGAATTGGCCTATCAGTACCTAGAAGACAATGAGCATGTGTACTTTGTTTGAGATCTTGATGAAAAAGTTACTGTAGATCTGCCAAAGCTTAGCAATAACATCGTGATGGATATGACCCTCATCCATCATAATGCGCATCATCTCCTCCAAGCTAGTAAGTTCCGCCAATGTGGCATCGTATGTTTGCCTAAGAGACGGTCAGTTCAGTAAACTGGGAGTTGGCTACTGACCACGCACTCGATTAAATTCTTTGAGATCCTGCTAATTTGCATCTTCGCGTCCGTGATGTTAGGGTCTGGATCGAAGTAGAGGCTCCGGTAGCATTCCATCACCCTCTGGCGAATCCCCTTCACTTCCTTGCCATCCTCAGAGGTGGAGGTGTTGTTGTCTTTCGTCCAGATAAGGTGAAGCATCTTCTTAATTCCGGCCTGCAGATAGCTGAATATTTAGATGAAGTTCTCTGTGTCAATATAACCTTCAACTCGCCTTTGCACTCTCGAACTGGTACTCATGCGCGATACGGAAGAACTCCATCGATTCGAGGACCTCGGGCTTGTTCGTAGACCCCAACAGCTGGCCAACAATCTCCATCGCACCTTCAATTTGGCGAATAAAGTTGAGAGCTTCAGTGTAGTATTTCTTGCGTAATCGAAGGTGTAGAAGTTCGTTAGTCTCAAGGGCAGCAAGGGCAGCTTGCTCTTGAGACAGTGCTGTGACATCGAGTTGTGATTTTCGAGGTTTCTTCTGCTTCGAGGTTTTCTTCTTCTTCGATTTCTTCTTAGGACTCTGTGGATTCCCATCTTCATCGACAGACATCTGGGATGGCTCCTCCTCGCCATCATCCATCTCTTCGTCTTCGTCTTCGTCTCCGTCATCATCCCCACCATCTTCTTCATCTTCTTCCTCTGTATCCACGTCCATCGAATCTTCATTCGACCTAGCCTTCTTAGATCTATCGTTGGGTTTAGTATACCCAGAAACTCTACCTCCAAGAATTACTCACTTCTTTTTCTTCTGCTTCGGTGTACCATCATCGTTCCCATCCTCTTCTTCTTCTTCCTCTTCCTCTTCCTCGCCTTCTCCCTCAGGACGGTTGACCGCGTTACCCATTGCACCCTCAACCTTCTCAAGGTCCGCTTTCGCAGTCTTATACTCCTCCTCCCAGATCTCAAGCTGCAACATCCCTCCGTGCATCAGTCCATAAGGATGGGTCAGGATAAGCTTTTGAAGAAGCGCCACCGCCCCCTTCCTGACAGTTGCTGCTTTGTCTTCTAAAGCACCTACAGTCGCGCGCGTCACGGCTAAACGTTGCTTAGGGAATTTACTCTTGAGGTCGCACAGCTTCGACAGCACTGCGAGAACCTTTGTACGCACGTACGAAGACACGTCCAGAATGCGCTCCAGTAGTAGATCATATAGGCCATTGATCTGCTTCTGAGTCTGACGCTGATCGCCTTCACTGTCCCCAGCGTTTGCGAGCTCGGTAATGATGCACCCAATAGTTTCGACTATTGCAATACGAATAGGATAAGACTACAATGTATATTAGTGTTGTGTCAATTTGCATATTTTTGCAGACTTTACCTCGGAATCAAGCTGTCCAAGCAGTAGACTGACTTGTTTGAGCATCGACCGTGGTGCGAGCTCTGCGAAACGCGTCAGAAATCTGGCGAACGCTCGAGGACCCCTGGTGTCTTGTGAGTTGTTGAAGGTCTTGCCCGCGATTTCGCGTAAAATCTCGTCGCCGAGCTGTGCGTGATTGAACTCAGTCGCGAGGAGTGTCACACACTCGGCCATGGGCTCAGAAAGATGCTCAAAGAACTGCAGGAATTGAATGATGTTGATTTGTACGGCAAGGGACTGGCCATGGTGCTTGACAGCGTAGCAAATGACCTTGTACACGCTGAGTTTAATTTCCTGAGACTTCATATATTGCTCGCTTTCAAGAATTTGATAGGCTGGACGCGTGAGGCAGCTAGAATAGGATGTAAGCAATCGTTTTTTTAGGGATTAACAGAGGGCGCACTTTATGAATTCGTCTCTTTCCTGGGTCGTTGTCCAAATTCTCTGTATCTGAAGGCGACCCAAAACCTTGCTAATGAGATCAAGAGTAGGTTTAATCTGACCCTCCCATGTCCATTTCTCATTCTTCTTGTTCACCGTCGTCCGTGACGCCGTCCTTCCACCCGTTTTCGCCCCCCTACCCCTTCTGGACTTCGCTATTGGGGGCGGCGCATCGTCGTCCGAGACTTTCACCTTCTCCGCGGCGATGACGAACCAGTTGAGAAGAAAAGCAAACTTCTCAAGCGTTGTCTTGTGAGCCATGTATGACTGTTGGTCTCCGCTTTCAATGTTGCGCAGGGTGGCATCTAGTTCTACAGAAAGCCCAGAGGAGATCGAGTCGAGCAACTTGCTCATTACAGATCCTTGGACCGCATCTGAGTGCTTGAGAATGCTCCTGTAGACATCAAAGACATGTGCATCGCAGATTGCATCACTGGACTCAGCGACAGCCTCCACTGCCGCTAATGTATGGCTTCAGCTCAGGGGAAATTCTCTACGTAGACTGATTCACTCACCTTCGAGCAAGTGGGTCGGGTCTTCTGAGCTGAAGTCGTGTTCATGAGGGATTTCGTAATTTGGGAGATCGGCGATACCGTTGAGCTCATCCTGCAGCTCGAAGTTGTCTGCCATGGTGATAACAGTTCGAATTCAACGCGTCTTGTCACGCTACACGGTCCGATCACACGTGAACGCGTGACAGACATGTTTGTCATTGCTTACATTGCGCATTTTGGCACGAGATTGCCAAGCATCATGTTTACTGGCAGTGCTATTAATAGATGCTTGTTTCAACGGTACCACTCAAGTGCCACTGCAGACTCTCTCAAGTATGAAAATGGTAGAGAGCTAACAATTCAAGCGATTCACCTAACGCAATGCATTTCATTTGACAATTTAATCTATATACAAGCACAACCTATTCCTAACTCCATCTCAGATTCATCACTCTCGCCCCCAGAAGGATGGTGGATCTACAACTAGACATAGCGTAAAAGAAGTTGACATGTAGTTTAAATTAAAACATACCCCTCGTATATCTCAGATAATGGGCGAGATAGCCTTGTGAGGGCCATTCGGTCTATAAGTGGAGCTGTGCGTCTCAGCAACTCGAGCGTTAGAAGCAGCGATTACGCGATCCTCCCAAATACGATCGTATGCATGACCCAAAATACGTTTCATCACATCTCCAAGGTCAAAAAGAAGGATCACGTCTTGGGCGCAGTATGCTGCGATGCGGGGATCAAGCGGCCGTGACTCGAAAACTTTGTATGAACCACCGTCAGAAGGGCGAAAGAGCTTTACGCCAGCCTCTTTCACAGCCTTCCACTCGGCGTTCGGTCTCAGGTATTGATCTATAACTCTCGCAAGTCCGTTTAAAAATCTCGTTTGGCGGCGGCTGTGGTGTCGTACAGCGAGCTCGAGAATTTGGAGGTCGTAGGGGTTCTTAATGTGGATGCTATAATGATGATACAATGCGTCCGAATCATTTCGGACGTCGTAGAAAATCTGGGCATGATTTAAGTACTGACTTCAGAGAAAGAGAGAATCAACAAACCTTTTTAATATCTTTATCCTCAAGAACACCCCGGAGACTTCGTCCTTCAGCGTTTACTGTATCAAAAGCCAGATCCTTCAGAGTAGTAACATCGATAAGCCAAACCGTCGTGCTCTGCTCGCGGTACAGCTGCATAATAGCAATAGTTCCCTCACGGCATAGCTTATCGCCTTCCAAGTCCACAGCAATGGTCGCGGTTGTGCCGTTGGAAGGCAAAATGTCGTCCAAGCACTTGCACACCAGTTCGATGGTATCGGCAAGGACAGTTTGGGTTGCCATAGTAGGACGGCCAAGTCAGTGCAACTGAGAAGCTGCAACTCTGAGTGCTGGGGCTTTGGTTTGCAGCGGAGAGCTCTCTTATGTCCTTGCCTAGCGCTTGCATCAAGCTTGCATACCTTCTTTCCTAACCAGGACGTAACAGAACGCGAACTTTTATGTCCTTGCTTAGCACTTGCACCAAGCTTGCACACCTTCTTTCCTAATCAGAAGTACGTAACAGAATACGAATAGTAAAACCCCCACCCACAAGAGCCTACATTTTTCAGGTACTCGAATAAGCACTCAACATTCTGTATGATCGTGCACACACATGGCAGCACTTACAAGAGCTTCAGAAAAGGCGCACGAAGTTATAAGTGAGATATTTGTACACTAACATACCTAGTAAGAAATTAAGTATTAGCCTTCATTAGTATTTGCTCCATCTTCTCTTGCAAGCGCTTCTAGTGAACTCTTTTGTGATGAGCGCTGAAAGTGAACGCGGAATTGACGTGGTGTTCATATTTGGACAGCCAAGGTACGCGTGGTTGACTCGTGTGTGAAGTAAACAACACGATGCAAAGGTTTTGTCCGCTTGATGAAGATATTAGCCTGTGATAAAATAAGAATCAAAGTTATGATCTTTTTCCTTTCCGCTTTTGCTATCGACCCTGTCGATGGACAGTACTACATTAATACGCTGTTGACAGCATGCGATCCAAAATAAGGAAGAACAAGGGTCCTAAGGACGTGTCAGACCTTTAGACGGTGTGAAGGAACGGTCCCTGAAGATCTATGCACCATGGTAACAGAGCTCTCTGTCTTCTAATCCACATGCTCCGTTTTCTGTCAATATTTCTGCTGCAACGACAGCGTCGGGCCTCGACGTATGCGCGCTAAATTTTAAATTCTATAAATATAATTAGCGGATCCCTAATAGACCAGGTCAACAGGCGATGGTCACCAGACTTTCAGGAAATCAAATGAATGTACACCAATCAGCTAGCTATCATCTACGTTTGATGTTCTGGGCCCCAACTGGAAATCGTAAGACAAAAACCGCCATATATAGAATTACTTACACATGAACAGAGGATCTAAACCCAATGCCAAGATCTGTAGAGCAAAATTCATTCTTGTGTATGATATATATTATTAGTGCATAAAGAAGAGAGGCGCCAAGCCAGTGGTATAGATCTTAAGCGGAATCAAAACCTTCACTGCTAACTTTCTCCGCGAGGTCGCTTTTGCCATCGACATCGTGACCTGCATCGATGTTCCGGATTGGACCAGTAAACCAGTGGCGGCCACCGTACACAGGAAGGAAATAGTAGGATAAGCTAAGTATGAGAATACCACCGACAACGACAACCGTGTAGTTCATGGTCTGGGCTGTTGGAAGAGTATTGGCGGGGAATAGAAGAATGATGATCATAAACACCATGAATGCCACAGCGGTTGACGCCACTGGGAGGCTCTACACAGATGCATAAGGTCAGCAGTGCTTATAGTAAGGTATGGAATGTAACGTTACCAGGATGCCCAAGTTAAACGGTCCTGGGACGAATGGATGTGGCCCAAGATAACGCGCTGCAATCGGGATGGAGTAAGCAACATATTGGCATACAACACCCATGGTAAAGACGGCGCCAATCGCGACGGGTCCTGCGAAGGAAAGAAGGCCAAGAAGCATTGCACCAGTGGCACAGAAAAAGACACAGATGATAGGTGTTTGAGTGGTCGAATTAACCCTGTAGAGATATTTGGAAAACGGAAGGGCCCCATCACGAGAGAATGCGAAGGTTTGTCGGGATGCGGCAGTGAGCTATAGCGATGAGTTAATATGATAAGAATAATTACTAAAAGTTTTAACTTACAAGATTCATCGAACTCATGTTCCTGTGGCAAATGTTCAGCGAGAGCTCAGATATAAAGGAAACGACTACTCACATCGTTACGATGATGAAACTCCACACAGCAAGAGTTCCGCGTTGACCAAGGCTGTTAAACATGATCTAGAATTTTCTTCGAAAATGAATCTAAATTTTAGGAGTAGGGTCGGCGTACCGTAGCCATAGGCTGCCCGATTGGGTCTTGCAAAATGGCGGCAGTGTCGGTACCCATATTGAACGCAATAACGATATTGAATGCTTCCGAAAGGTAAGTCTGGGCTCAACAAGAGAAGAAATGCAACACACCCCAGCCCAGAAGACACCCTAAGAATGTCGAGAATACGATTGTTCGTGGAACTGCTACACTTGCGTTCCTGGCCTCTTCACTGATGTGCACACCAGCGTCGATCCCACCTATGCAATTAGGTTAGTTTAAGAATGTATATATACAACAGATATTAAATTCACCCATCGTCCATGCAGGGGCCAAGAATGAGAGCATGAAAGCGAAACCATTAGGCCATAAGCTAACTATAAACCACAGGTAAGGTTCAACTCTGGAATCATGGTAAGGGCACTTACGATTTTCGAAGGTACCAAACACGAATTTGGAGGAGTTCTTGAATTCGGGTGGTGTGACGACCGGGATGACGACTAAAAGTACGAGGAATAATCTAGAGTGTTGGTCAGCTGTGAGAGTACGTGAAAGGAATCCGGGCGGCGCACATAATATTGAGGGTCATATAGAATACTTGAAGTCGAGCAATGTATCTCGTTGCAAGACTGGCAAGGATAGAGTGAAAGATCAAAAGGCCTACAAACATTCCACTTTTATTACAGTCAGAATGATCATATCTCGTATTAGAATAGACATCACGAACTAAATTTGGCCACTAGTGGGGATATAAGTTCCACCGGAACCGATTGTAGCAGCAGAAAGCATTTGAATAGCCGTGGCAAAGTCTGCACCCGAAACACCGGCAATATAACCAACACTATTAGTGTCTGAAATAAACAAAGGTTCAGCTTAGGATGCGTTGATGGATAGTGGAATCTTTGTTGACTCACATCCAACTGTCCATGATAATACCTTTCGATATCTCGGAGAGGAGAATTTGAAAGTCCAATAGTAGAGACCCCCAGATGTTGGTGCGGAGGAAGCAAGTTCGGCCATCGCAAAGGCGATCATCATCAAGAAGAATGAGCAGACGAGCCACTATATCTGAGATAAGTAATCTGGAGTTTGACGAGAACCATTAACGCTACTTACTCCCCAGACCATAGCGACAGGACCTCCATAAGGTATAGCATATATCAATACAGCCCTTCAATGGGAGTTGTCGATAAGTATACAGTAGATAAAGAAGCACGATACAAGGACATACGCAATGGACTGCACCACTCCGATAATGCTAAAGCTCAGAGCCAAAAGTTCGACCCAGTTGAAGTCCCGCTTGAGCTCTTGTTTATACCCCAAGCTAGCAAGTAATTCCTCATCTTTCGACTGAGGGGGAGACTTGCTCGCGTAGTCGACACCAGTGGAAGACATAATAGCGCTAGATCAAGTCAGGAGGGACAAGTGGGTGGTTTTTTATAGACTTAGCATCCGTTTTATTCAATGCTTCTTGCACATGGCACGAGAACTGTCACCGAATGGCATAATCGAAGATGTGAGAAAGTGTTAAAGAAGCCATGGGATATACACAGAACTTAAAGATCGACTTGATCGTGTGTTTACGCCGAACACATTCGTCAAAGTATGGCGTGGTATTTTCTACACCTGTCATGTTGCTTAACAGTGGATTTACGGATCGAAATGTCTAATAAGGGGGATTTCTGCTAGATAGTTGAATGTGCCTTGAAGCCGTCGATAGCGACCTCCATAAAGTCCAGTGAAACGAGCGACTTCTGTGCCTTTAATTCATCCGAGGTAATGATAGCTGATAGACTTGTGGAAATAGAACGATCCAACAGTCACATCCTGAAGGATCAGTCATGCTGCATTGCCAGTACTTGAAGTAGACTTCAGAGAACACGTCAAAAGTAAGTCAACACGGGGATAAGGGATTCGCCGTTCTGATGGATTGATTCTCCGACGAAGTTCCAAAAGCCACTCAGACGCACTCTGGATATGTACGCTCCTCCTCAAATGTATGCCATCGTAATGAAGCAATTCAAAAGCAAACAAAAAAGCAAAAATACACACCAAGTATTTACACGATACCTACTGCCTGGCCATAGTCTTGCTTTTATTTCTCACACTACGCTCTCAACTCACCGGCACAAACTATTACTAATCAATATTCTCGCACTGATCATCGATCATCCGGTACGAGCTTATGCTCGCCGGTCTAAAATTAGGGTGATAGCAAGCGCACATCAGCTGAAAGCTATCGTAGCCTTCTTAATGGCTTTGGTTATAACCCACCTTCTTAGTGACTATTATGTCGAGCGAATTAATTGGTTATGCGCCATTCACCCTCGGTAAAGAAACGTACCAGACTTGGTATAAGATTCTTGGTGATGTCAAGAGTCACAGACCTGTCGTAACTATTCATGGAGGGCCTGGGATGAGCCATCACTACATGCTGTATGTGTGCCAGTTTATCCGCCATTAACGTGAACGCCTACAACAGAACGCAGCCCTCACACAGAATTATTCACTCAATCTGGGTAAATACTATTCTCTCATTCTGTAGCCCAAGAAATTGTCTATATAACCACCTATAGAATTCCAGTCGTATTCTATGATCAAATCGGAAATGGGCAATCATCGCACGTTCGAGATGGGCCGAAAGATTTCTGGACACCCGAGCTGTTTATGGATGAACTGAACAATTTATTAAAACATCTGGAGATATATGATGATTTCGATCTGCTTGGGCAGTCTTGGGGGGGTCAGTAGTTGCTTTATTATTAGAGAATTCCGATATTGAACTATGTCGTTGTTGTTTGTAGGCATGCTCGCAGGCCAATATGCTGCAACCCATACCCCTCCTGGCCTCAAGCGTCTCATTATCGCTAATTCCCCTGCTTCAGTTCCACTTCTGAGTGGAGGAACTGACGAACTTCTAAGTAAATTCTCGAAGGAGTTCGTAGAGATGGTACGTAAACATGAAGAGCTTGGAACTACAGAGTCGCAGGAATACCAGGAGGCGACAATGTTGTTCTACAAGAAGCACACCTGCACTCTTGATCCCTGGCCCGAAACTTTGATAGAATCGTTTGCTGTCATGGACAAAAATCCGACGGTATATCGCACCATGTTCGTAACCTTTCATTCCAATTTTTTTCTTCTGAATATTTACTTCTTGTAGGATCGGCCCATCTGAATTCAGCTGCACCGGCTCTCTTAAAGAGTGGTCCATCGTTGATATACTTCATAAAGTGCCCTATCCGACTCTTCTCATTAGTGCTCCTCTGGATCAGGTACAAGAAGCGTCTGTCTTGCCGTTCTTCACCAACATTCCCAGAGTAAAATGGGTGGAACTTCAGAACAGTACGCACCTCGCGATGTACGAAGAGCCAGAAAGGTACGACTACCGTATTCACCTCAACAGAATTTCAAACCCACGAGTTCTTCAGGTATTTCAAAGTAATTCTCGACTTCTTAGGAGGCACAAAAGTGTAAGGTAATTGAGTCAGCAGTATAGGAGAGTGAATAGCTTTGTATTATATATACCAAATTTGTCGCGTGTAAGTCACTTGAATAGTAAAACATGTTGTTTTTTATTTGTATCCTCTACAGTAATATTTATGAAGCCCGACACGACGCGGGAACGTATATGTACATAGAATACAGTGCATTAGTATTGCGGTAATAAATAGGTGTTAATGAGTAAATTAGGTTGAATTTCTACTGTTTGTGGGGCGAATGTAAGATGAAGAACTACTGATCAAAGGTGGCACCGGGAAATGGAGGTTCCAGGTGTCCGTCTGGCTCCATGACATAGTAACCGTGAAACCGAATGGCCTCTGATGTTTCTTTGGTATATGGAAGGGCTTCTGTAACCTTGAATAACAGTCCCTGAGAAGGCCCGGCGAGTGCAGATACGACGAGTGGCTGATCATCGTTCCAGGACTTGATGGTGTAACCACAGTCAGATGATATTTCGCATATACATTTGATGAGATGCTTACCATAATAGATGCAGGTGTCCACACTTTACCGTTCAATTTACCTTCTAATAAGTTATAAGTGGCGTCGGGCAGTCGTGTATATATATAGCTCTAAAAATAAATAATTAGTCATCTATCAGTGAACTTCTACGAAATTTCTGAAAAACGGACATACAGCTTGCTGTCGTCTTCTGGAGCATTTAAAAGCAGAAACCTCTGGAGGTGGCCCTTCAGGCTTGCAAATTTCCCCCAGATATGCGTTATATCTTTCCTTGGGACAAAACTTTCCGCAGGAGGCTCCAGCATGTTGTGTACATACCATGTAACCTCGCGAGTTGGTGCCGACCTGATGTCAATGGTAAATTCATCCGAGTCATGTTAAAGAACAGGGCGTACATATCCATGAATGAACTGAACGTCTACTATCTTTCCCTGTTGCCACAATGTCCAACCTTGTTTTTCGTTTAAAAAGTGGCGCACCAATACATTTTCTCCAATCTGTTCAGAACGATACCATTAAATAACGCGTGAAGCAAGAGCTTTAATAAATACTTACATTATACACATGGCTGTCTTCCAACTTATCAAGGTTGGAGGCTTGAACACCTAACGGCGGAAGGGTTCTTGAAGGGAAGTTGGAAATCTTCGTTAATAATGAGGTAGGTTCTTTGCTAGAGCCCGCTTTAGAACCTCCATATGTTTCGACGTTTGGTCTGTGTCTAGTAGAAGAAGACAATTTTTCGCACTCCTCTGCTTGACTGTAGTTTCGCCGTTGGCTAATTCGTTGATTAGCTAGATCCAAAGCACGTATGTCCAGTTTCGTCACCAACGGAGGACTGGAAGCGCTTAAAATTGGTTGCTTCATGACGAAATATGAATGAAATATTGAATGTTGACAACGGTGATCAACAGTGGGTATGGTCATACTCGGAAGAGAGGGGAATAGAGAAAGTGAACGATTGAATATATGATTTTTGAGCTTGTTGATGTGCTCCGACCAACTCGGTGCATGCTTTATAGTATCTGTCAGCGTGTCACCACACGCGTAAATGTTCCACTAAGCAAAATAAGAACTGAGTGGGACAGGTTGGCATCTGTGTGTGTGCTCATACAATAAGAATAAGGCCGATGCATTCTGAGTGAAGGCTAACCGTACCGGGAATATGTTATATCTGTTGTCATTCAGGCTGGTCTTGAGACGGTAGTCAACCACGACGCTCCAACAAACTCAGCGGCATTTGTTTGCCACAGGGACCGTAGCCAAGTGGCACGACAAACCTTGTGATTTAGTGATATAAATGCAATTAGCTATACGAAAATGCTTGTATTTTTTTTATTGTTCTGAGTTGTAAACCTGAAAAACAACCAGTTAGCGGAGTTGCGTAGAAAGTTCCAAGAAATGGAATCACGAAATCGGGACGAGTTGTTTCATGATCGTCAATGTGTAACTGGGATTGTTGAGTTGACCAGCCCCGAAGATCCGCTTGCATCTACAGTATCTCGAGAAGCGGCCGCTTACTTAAGTATTCAACGGGTGCGTATCTCGCCCACAACATGACAAATACAATACTCCGACTGTGGGCGACCTCCGTAGTACCTGAATATATGCTCGATGGAGACGATGAGCAGAAGGCAACAATTCTAAATACAGAACAATATTCCGATCCGTTCACAATTTGGAGGCTGAGCGTCACATTACGACTAGTATTAATACCAGCGCTTTACGGGTGGAATGCGAAATTGAACTCAACAGGATCTGAATTTCTCAATGATAGAGACTTCTCATATACGGAAGAGTTTCAGCTGGGTTTTAAGAGGGGGTAGTGAGAATTTAAGGGGATATCCGTCACGGAGGAGAGAACATACAAAGAGATGGTTGTGAAGAAAGGATGATACATTTGATGCAATGTCAAGTCATTCAGCATGACTTTCCAATATTTAATGAAGCTCACAGAGAGAGAATCTTTAGACGTATCGCATAGAACGTAACGTTGACAGTAGTTTAGAACTCTGTACCAGGGGCAGTTCCCAGGGATGTGATAGAAACATAATCTCCTAGAGAGAGTATAAGATACTCGAGTATATTGGTATAGAATATAAAACATAGCGCTCATACCCAGATGGAAAATGGGGTTTCTGCCCAACGGTGCTAATACTCGCACTCTCCAGTAAGCTAATGGCGAATCACTTCCGTTTCCTCGCGGGTTTGCTGGGAGTCGTATCTATTTCCATATTATTGCTACCCTCCTCCCCATC
The DNA here is from genome assembly GCA_004379715.1 of Crucibulum laeve. Lineage (NCBI taxonomy): Eukaryota > Fungi > Basidiomycota > Agaricomycetes > Agaricales > Nidulariaceae > Crucibulum > Crucibulum laeve. The sequence continues at coordinate 569,752 of ML213604.1, forward strand.
CGATAGATCCCCTAATCCACCTTGCGTTGAACTAAGTAGGAGTACATCTGGCGAAGTGCCCATTAACCACGCATCGTCGTCGTCATCACCCAATCCCTTGGCTAAGGGCCAAGCACTGCCCGAGTTCGAATTCTCGCGCTGCATCTGCTGCTGCGCTGGGAAGAGCGTCTGAGATTGCGTAAATAGAAGTGCCTGTGAGCCTGATCTAGGCATTGCCCGTGCCGATTTGATAGGTGTATCCTCTACCAGCGTCGTGCCCACATCTTTCTTCGGTTGGAGCTTCTCCTTTGACGCATCTTTTGATTTCCCCTTGTCCGGAGCTTGGTCTTTCTTTGGTCTGGGTTTGAACACGCGGGACATGCTAACTTCGCGGTTTAGGACGCGTCTCTTGCTAGGGCCGGCACTGGTGGCGCGTTCTCGTTCTTGTGCTAACGATATCGAGAGTGATCGCGATCGGGAGCGTGCGAGAGCGCGGGCATCTTCCTTAGTTTGAGAGGTTGCTGAAGGTGCGGGCGAGGAATAGCGGGAAGAAGACGCAGGAGAGGCAGCACGCAGCTTTGATGTAGCTCGAGCCGGCTCAGGTGAGGGCGAGCGGGAAATAGTCCCAGCGGAGTTGTCGTCTGAGAATGGAGAGCTGGGAAATACTTTGCTGCGTAATAGAGCGCAAAGGCCTGGCTGTTGCCCTTTGAATCTACAACGAAAGAGTCATGAAAGATACCTAATGCGATGATATAAGACATACTGTGGTTCAACAACGTCCTCACAAAAGATTTGCATCCAATCCCGATCCTCAATCTTCCCATTCTTCACCACAACGGGCTTGGAGCCCTGATCTACGCTGCTCACAAGCTGCCACATCGACAGTTTATCCATGAAAGCTTCCAGACGTTGCTCGACAGAGGGAGTGGGAATAGTGGGCTCTTTTCGTAATTTCTTGCGCTTCTTCGGTGATTCTTCTTGCGATGGGGGACCAGGAAGCGACAGTTTCAGCATATACAACATGATCTGCATCTGCACTCTACAGAAAGATTAGCTTTTAGGCGAACTGATTTTAGGTGAAACGTACTCGCGCCTCTCTAGTCTCTCCAACCAATTCTGCCTCCACTTGTCGTCCATCCACGGTTCGATATTATCATCCCGAACGCGATCACTTCCATCCGCTTTCTCATAACTCAACGCGTACCACATCATCGTTTCCTCCATTTCCCCTGCTCCTCCGCCATCGGCTAGGATTCGAGGTAGCTCTTCGTGATATTTAGTGCTCGAATGACGTGTCGTAAGCAGAAGAGGTTCCAGTAGCGCGTGTAGTGGGTGCGGAGTGGAGTTGGTGGACGATGAAGGTGCATTGACGCGTCGTATCGACGACGGTAGCGATTGCAGTGGCATTATTGACTATAAAAAGGCTGTTCAGTTGTGATTACACCATTTTGAATCATATATATACATACCTCTGGAAGCCAGAGAAACTGAAGATAAGTTCGTGCTACATAGCGGTCCGGTGTTTCATTCGTTAGATCGAAAGGGTAGTCATTCGCGAGTGATTTCTCTTGTCCAGAAGTCCAGTTTACTTTCTTGCTTGACTCTAGCGTATAATGGAGGTCGCTGACAGAGCCCATACTTGAAGCTTGCTGGTGAAGAAGGGGTTGGTCATCCATTTTGAAGTTCAGCCGTGGGGAAGGGCCAGCGGTCACTCATTGTTCTGAACGCCTATCATTTCCCACTGCTGGTTTATGGACGCTCCTCTTAGCCTCTCCGTGCTTACTATTATGCGTTCTAGAACGATCTGCGATGAATGTCGAGGTTTGTTGGATATTATCGCAGTGTCGTCATGCAGAGTGAGTTCAAGTTCGTTTTGCTGATTCAATGCTCGTTTGAATCGTTTTTACCAACGTTTTACATCCTTTTATAGCACATGTATCAGTGTAACTAATATCGGTAAGTTTTCTCAGTGAATTGTACCTCTTCAACACGTTACTGATGGGATGGCTAGTTGAAGAATAATAACTTGGACTACGCCTGATTTCTACATGCCATGCATCTTTTTGTCCCACAACGCATTCAAGCAGCTCACGCAGTTCTGCTGCTGTCTCTTATGTCAGAGCATTCAGTCAAGACACCGGATCCAGCGCCTTCAAGACCAGGGACGGCTTTATTATACCCAGCTGGGCTGCTAAGAACGGGGAACTGGCGGGCTTTCTATCGCTAATCCTAGCTTGTCGAACTTCTGAAGAACTGTCGACAAACTCGATCATTACAAGTGCTTGTACCAAGATCTACTTTACATTCTTCTTACAATGTCCTTTTGACGGGCACGTATCGAGGAACGAATAAGTCCTACTGAGGACCGTGCCAGTTCGGCCTTGGCCTCGGGCATGAAACACCTTTATCAATCAGCTCTCGAAAGTGACTCACAGTGATCCTTAGCTTCCCGAGGAACTTCCGTTTTGCGGAGAATGGTGGATAAAGATCTCGACAATTTATATACGAGCTATTTTTAGGCGTTAGGAATTGAACGTGCACGGCATTCCACTCTGCTCTTTAGCCATATAATTAAAACGACTTTGCGCCTTGTCCGCAGCTACTATACACTCTCGAATCCGCCAGTCCTCTTACAATGCCTCACCAAGGATCATGTCTCTGCGGTCAAACAATTATAGTTATCAACACGATGCCTACAAACCAGGTAGCTGCTACAAGCCTTTGCTCACTCTCGGCGGAAATTGACCTTGGCCCTAGTTCCTTTGCCATTGTTTCGATTGCAGGAAAAGTAACGGAAGTGCTTTTAGCTCTAATTTCCTTGTTCCAGAAGCGGAGCTGAAGATAGATGGACCAACTAAAACCTTCGAGATCAAGGCAGCGAGTGGAAACGACGGTGAGCCCACAGTCTCTTATGTGCTCTCCACCAATATTCTTACTCCGTGTATGTCAGTCACTCGTTGGTTCTGCTCGAATTGCGGTAGCCAGATCTATCATCGCTCAGCTTGTATGGGTCCTCTGACTGCTGTTCACACTGGAAATTTCGTGGAGTTCGCTAAGTTGCCAATTTCATTTGAATGTGAGCAACCTTTAGATTCCACCTGTTAACTTCGAATTTAACCAGATATTTTTAGTGTTTGTGAAGGATCGTTGGCCTGGATTACCTGCCGTTCAGAATGCAATGCAATTTGAAGATATGTTGCCAATCCCAGCAGAACCGGCCCTACGAAAACCGTGAGCTTTCAAGGTACCAATGACAAGTAGTTTAAGAATAGATTTCTAGGCACCGTAATAATTGTATCATTGTTAATACATTATAAGAACAAGTATACCGAAGCCCCCCTAAAGTTACAGTGATATTAAAGCTGGTTAACATAGTAGGAACGGCGATGGCCGTGCTGTTATAGGGGTGGGAATAATGAGCAGCTACATAAACGCGTTAGTTGAGCTTTTCGCAGCTTTCCCCTCCACTACTACGACCAACGAATCCTCTTTTCTCCTCTAAGCTTCAGTTTTTATTTTCGCGCTACAGGTGTTCTATATAGGTATACATTTTACTCGCTGTCTTTACCTGACCACCTCATCGTGTCATCAAGTACAACCACCTCTTTCCAAAACCCAATGTCAGCCCCCGGAATGCTCTCTGCAAAACCTGGCTCTAGCGGCAACTCTATCTCTCGCATCTCAGGCGATGGCTTTGTCGACAGTACCAACGAGTTCAGCGGTCGTCCCCAACATAGCTCATCCAATCCCACTGATGCTACTCAACTGATCGCTAGCCACCTCAACCGCAAAGCCCATCAGCCTCAAGGTGACAGTGCAACAGATTCAAGCGCACCAGGACAAGACCCACTAGTCCTCGCAATGCCTTTGGTCATGGTTCCTGACAAGAATCCAGACAATACAATAGTTCCGCTGCTCGTCGGCGCGGCGCACGACCCATTTGCAGACCCAGTCGGCTCCACCCCTCCTACTGGCACTCTACCCATCACCTGCTCCCCGCACCCCTCCGATGAGCTCTCTGTTAGCGACACGCCCCTAACCCCTTCGAGCAAGAAGCTAGGCAAAGCTAGAGCAACCAGTCCTCCCAGCACTCCACCACCCTCCACCGCCAATCAAGATCCATTGGCAGACGGTGCCCTTCCACCTGGCGCTGCACCTCCCAGTAGAAATGGATCTCGTTTATCTCTACAATCTTCAGATCTCTCCAGGAGCGAAGAGGCCTCCAACGCAGCTGCCCCGGGCCAATCCACCCAGGCCAACGACTGGAGCGCCGTACGCAAGTTCACTAAGTTATTCAAGAAGAAGGCTGCTCGATCCGCTCCGCTCGTCACCCAGGCTCAGATGCTTGCTAGCCGCCCTCGAACCTCGTGGAAGAGCAAGATCACCTCGCCTTTCAAAACGAACCGGGCTCGCGTCAACACCAACGCCATGCGTCTCAAGGATAGAATTTTCGCGTATTTCAACAAGGAGAACTGATGGGTTGATGGTGCTGGGATACTTTTTTTGCTTGGTTTGCTTGGAACGTCACCGAATTACTGTAGCTGCTTGAACTTTTCGATTGCTTGAACCTCTTGAATGACTTGATTACTATACATACACGTATCTGCTTGATTTCGCTGGAGTCTAGATCGCCTTTATACTATCTCTTGCTTTGATGCACTTGCCTTATTATCTACTTCCTTCTTCCTTGTCTTGTCTACTGCGTTTGTAATCCATGACCGCAGTTGCGCGTTAGCGTACAATTGTCTTATCTTTTGGAGAGGACTGTTTGCGCGAGATATGGCGCCCGAGAAAGGCTAAGAACTGCTGTATATATGGTCCAACTGCTTGAAATGGACTTATGGCTCATGAAAACTTCGGAAGTCTAGGAAATAGAGTCATTGTTGTGGACTAATCTTATCTTACACTTGAATATACGTATGCGAAAACATCGCGCAGCTAGGAATTTAAAACACGGCTCCGAAGCATATAAAAACGTGGTTATATCCGTGGAAACGAAAGAGTTATAGCAGTTCGAAATATAGTTATCAAATTTGGCTATTTTGGAAAGAAATCTGTCTGCGCCTTAGGTTCTGTAAACAGCTGTAATACCCCAAGGACACACCTTAAGTTCTTCTATGGCAATCATATCTTGACACATGTTTAGTGACTAAAGCAACGTATTCTAAAGAGCGGTCTATTTTTGTGAGAAGTGCTGAGAATTCTGATTTAAACCGATCTAAAGTTTGGTACATGTGATGTGTAGATAGAAATGTCTATATCTTCCGCGATTTACATCTATTAATACAGATGTTGAATATTGTTCCCAAAAAAATTGAAAGGCTCCTAACGATCTTGTTTGTTTAACTGATTATCATCATTTATCTTTATATTTGCGAGTTGCTTTCGCCTGTGGGCCCCTCACAATCAGGCTTGCATGCACATGCCAAAGTGTGTTGCAATTATATTATTACGCATGCATTGGTACGTGACCTCATACCGGACGCAGTGCTGCACCGCCGAATCATATTGTCCAATAGTTTTATGAGGCATTTTTCATTTCTGCAGTAAATTGCTTTGGAAGCTTCCTCTCTATAAACCGAAGTTCCGATCTTGGGATCAGTGGCACATAGTGAGTACATTCGGTTAGTAGCCTGGGATAATGCATAAAAACTCCGGAGTCAAAATCATCCCCAGCATTGTTCTTGCAGTTTCCACAATTAAACTTGTTATTTGGGTTCTGAGCGGTAGAAGATTTTGTGCCTGTGGTAGTGTTCTAAGTCAACAAGCATTGCCTGTAGAGGTTCATCATTGAATAAAACATTACATTTCAAATTTTATATGAAAAAACTTAGTGCATCTGATGCACACTTTTCATAGAGTCATTTTTTATTCTTGAATTTTAAGTGTTCTACAGGAGTGATGTGGCTATAATATCAAGGAAGACAGCAGGGTTCAACTGGTTTATCTGACGAAACTTAGACGTGTAGCTGCGACAGTGTTCACGTGGTTGTATCTAAGACAGGATTTCACATTAGAAGAAAGCAAAAGACCAAGATTGAGGGATTACGCTGGTTATATCAGTTGCAAAGTTTGCTATTCAAGACAAATTAAACGCGCAAAACCAGCCCACGACGCGACGCGGCTAATTACAACACGTGCAAACCGCCATCATCCACGTGGAATGTCGTCACTATCGAGAAACAGAAATTTATTTTCCTGCCACCGACGATCTCTAACTCCTGTTTCGTGTCTTCCACCATCTCGATCCTCTGCCTTCGGGGCCTATCAGAGGATCAAGCATCTGATAACCTTCTTGGAATCTCGGCTGCGAAAAATCGAAGACGTGAATATATTCGCTCAAATTTCGAACAGAATTCTGTTCTGAGAGTCTCAGCGCTGCTAGTCCTCTTTTGCACTTGTTGTAAAAATACTTAAACAGCTCTCAGGGAAAATCCTACCTGGTGAAATTGGCGGTATTTCTGGGCTTGGTGATATGCGCTGTGTATAATACTGGAGCTGTGTGTGGCCTTTGGAAATTTGTGGTGCCCAACAGTCTATGAATGGAATCTCTCTATTCATAGGTGAAGCATCTAATCAAAAACCTATGCAAATGCATATCACTCCAGTGTTCTTGATATCATGGCTTGCACCGCTGATGCCAATATCGGCGAGATCAGACCGGGGAGCCAATGGATCATTGTGGTGAGTTGGTGTACAACATTGGGCGCATCTGTTCCGTACTCGTCGCCGCTTCTCTATAAATAAATAAATAATGAAGACTCCCAAATGCTGAAGACGCAAGAAAATCGACGCAAGGATGGTCAACACGTCACTCGACCTGCGGCATATCTCCGCTCTTGTAGATGTGATTCAACACTCACATTTGTCGCAAGTCTGCCATTCATTTCTGATTACTGTTGCAACATGCCAGATACCGCGCAGCTAGAATACTGGAATAGACTACTTACTCTCAGAGGCACTGTGCTTCCGTGTCATCCACTTATCAACACGGAGTGCCATTGACGGATCCATGATTCCTGCGCTATTTTCGTCATCCTCCTCTCCTCCGTTTCGATGGTTTGAAGAAAAATGCGAACGGAGAGTTTACTGCAAGAAACATCGTTGCTCATTGGCTATGTAGCATTTATCTCCTGACGCGCGTAAACTTGACGCGTCGATCCTTCGAAGAATTCGTCATGCTGTCAAATTGAAATAAGTATAATAATTGACGTATTCCATCACGGCGTCACCCCATTCGCACTCGATGCGATGCGGGTGAAGTTACCAGCCGCGCTGGTCATGGTTACCCAGAGTAAAGTGTTTTCTTCTCAGTTCTGTCTCCAACATACTCCTGTATTCTTGAATAAAATCGATTTTTGTCCGGACTGTCGAGCTATCTATACCGTTTCTAGGCTAACGACGGCACCGGTTCCTGAGATGCTGATGCCCTGTGCTTCGAAGAAATAAAGTTGCGAGCCTCATGGGGATTCCACGTGTGAACGAAGGCGGAAAATCAGTTGGAAAGGCAGGGCTGCGTGCGAACAAAACATTTGATCGCCCAGGATGTACCAAGTAGCGGAAGCTGTCCTTGATCCTGACCCCCACATTCTCTAACACTGAGGGCGGTCCTCACCGTCCTTGTATTCTTATTGCTAGCTATATTCCTCTCTATTCTGTATTGTAAGCATATTTTGAATACTCTGAAAATCGCGTATTAATTTATCCAGCAGTATTCCATACCCGGTTGTCGTAAGGGTTTCAATTAGTCGTGGCCTGATACCCCTGGTTGAGAATTTCCAGCTCCAACCGCCACATCTTCAAGTTCTCCGTTTTTCTCTGAAGAACTCGTACTACCCCACTACCAGGCCAGCACCTAATGACTACCGACACTGCGCCTTTTGCTCGTTTTTCGCGCATAGGTTTCGGCCTGGGGCTGAAATCCTCTCCTAAATCACGCTCATCCAAAGCCAAAGGCGCGCCAGCCGATGAGGACTGGTATATACCCTACAACGGACCTTACGAAGCGCCACGGGAGCCGCTAGGTGGTCGGAAGGAGAGGGATAGCTGGGGGGATCCGGTGTATGAGGATGGGGCGCAGGCTTACGCTGAGGGATACGGGGGCGAGGACGAGCCCATGTTGGATGATAGGGAGCTGCACAAGCGGTATGGAGACTACGCTAGGCAGAGTGGAGAGCGGAGTGTACGAGACCGCACGACGTCGGTCGTCTCTGGACGTACGGTCTCCTCGGGCGCGATGGATCCCAGCCGAGCAAGCATGAGCATGCGCCGCTCGACCGTGTCTTCTGGCACGCGGCCTCCTATTCCGTCATATATCAACCTTGACGCCGCTGGAGGTGTGGGCGAGTCCCCAATGCCCAACGTACGGAGCGATGTCGAGTCGAATCGGCTGAGCTTTGCGAGCATCTTCGGCTTCAGGAAGCAGCCGAGCTTGAACTTTACTGAGCCCGACCGGAGCCAAAAACGCGCGAAGCCAGGGAGGATGGTTGTGAGGACGGAACCGACGTCGCCGAGCATGTCTTCTGGGAGACAGACGATGAGTACCGTGTCCAATTCGGTGCTGCGAGGAAGAAGTCAGCCTATACTTAGCTCTATTGGAACAAGCGATGAGGATTACTACAATTCCTACTACTCGACGCTCATCCAACAGGAGAACGCAACCACCCTTTCCTCTCAACCCAACTCCGCTTCCGGATCGTCGAAACACCCCGGATCGGCAGGCCGTGAATCTGCATCGCCTACCTCAGGAGGCCTACATCCGTATGCATACACCTTCCCAAAGTCGGAACAACCCGACGACAGCCCAAAAGAACCACAAACCGCGCCCCCTACTTCACGGTCACACCCCATTCATGACCCAGGACCATCCAACCAACAATACTACCCACAGCAGAAACACGAACCGCCTCGACTTATGTTCACCCACCCTCCTTCGAATACCATAAGCCCACAGAGTGCTGATGCACCGTACTTTGCACCTATCCCCGGTCCGTCTGTCCTTAAGCAACAACTCAAAAGCTCTGTCTCCACACCTAATTTACGCTCCTCGCTCATCCCACCCGATTCTCCATCTGGGTTGGGCTCACGGTCACCCAGCCCCTCGAGACTTATTAATCTTCCACATCTTCGGCGCCCCCCCTTGCCAACCAGTGTGCCCAAAGGCAGAGAGCGTTGGCTGTCCGCCGAGACTTGGTGCGATGCACTATTGTTCCCTCGTCCAAGGCTAAAAGTGAAGCGAGATGCGGAGAAGGAGAAGATGGGTAGCGGAAGGATCGTCAGTCCGCCTGGGAGCCCACTTGGAAGGGATTTTGGGCTTTCGACAGGCAAGAATGGGGAGAAGGAGCAGGGGATGGCTTCTCGTGTACTTGCGTACTCCAGGAGCTTAGTAGATCTTGGGCAAGCGCGTGAAGAGGATGAGAAACGGGAAAGAGAGAAGGTAAAAGAAAGGGAAGGAATGTGGGGGAGCCCAAGAAAGAAAGAGAAGGAACGAGAGAGGAGTCGGAGTCGGAGTCGGACGCAGGGGATGGCCGGGACACAGGCTGAAAAGGTGGTGCAGCCGTCAGCTTGGAAGGGGAAAGAAAAAGAAAAGGTTGAAGGAGAGAGGGAGGGGAGGAGGAAGGTGGATGATCCGTTCGCCGCCAATCCCATCGGTGCAACGGGGACTGTACCGGTAATCATGACCACCGGCACGGGCCTTCGTCCTCCAAGACCTAAAAGCTGGGCGCAGGACGACCTAGCACTTCCCAGTCCAGTGCCCTCTTTAGCTCGGTGCGTCTCTTCCATTTTGTTCCTTCATGAAGCTGACTATATGCGCATATAGTGTTCTAGAAGAAGGCGCTCAACTCCAAAGCCAGCGAAAACAATGGCAAGCGCAGGCCACCGAATCTTTCGCTAATAGAGCCACCCGTAGCGTCTCTCGTGCGCGTTCCAAGTCCCTTACAGCCAAAGGGAAGAAGATCCCGGTCAACTACCACCAGAGCAACATGGACTTCCTCGCTGCTCGTGCATGTCTAGGGAACCAAGATCGCTTCATCTCAGTCACTGACTCCCCACCGATACCAGCAAAAGTTCCGACTTCGATGCATACGGACAGCACGCGCCCATCACATTCACATTCCAATTCTCTGGTGAAGACTCTCACCAAATCTTCGAAGACCCACTCACGAAGCCATTCACGTGGGGACTCGTGGTCCAAGTCTGCGCTGAAGATGGCTAAGAACACAGTAGCGATATGTGGGTTCTCAGCAGATGGTAGTGGGAATGGAATGCTCACTCCTCATGAAGCGAACATGGATGAACGTGGCTCTAGCTTGGAACATGCGTTGAGGAGGGAGGGGACGAGGGTCATTCGTCTGGCTGACCCGGCGCAGATTCCTGTGGATAAAGGACTACCTATTACACCTATTGCCCCTTTGACGATGAGCCCGAGGGTGTCGCCAACGCCGTCTGGTAGTGCAATGAGCGATTCGAGAGTAGGAATTGCACTTTCGACTCCTCCACTTGTGGACGATACGGAGTCAATCAGGATCCCAGCTCACCCATATGCGCAAGGTGGTATGTTCAGCTATAGCACCGCAGCGAATGCATCAGACGGACGTCAAGTCGAGCGAGGCTCGGATTACGCGGGTCCTCATCTATCTGCACCAGCTACTGCAGCTACTAAACTCGAAACATCCGAAGTCGCAGCAAGGCATAAGCTTCCTCCCCACATTGTGCTGCACCCCTATGCGGCACAGACGTCTTCTGCCGCGCAGGACTCCTATCAGGACGATAAACTCATTACACAAATCCGACACGACAGTAATGTCCCTCCACCTGCGAAAATGTGGGCACAGCTCTCACCTGGTGTCGTTCGTGAAATCCTGCCTAGTGAGATCCAGTACTCGCCGTTCATGCCGAGCCAAGCTGGAGATTCACCGACCAATCGAGAGGCAAGGAACTCGAATATCATTACTGATACTGTGGGTGTGGGAGAAGCACTGGCTTATGCTTCGTTATCGAGAAGAAGCAGGGACAGTGGATTAGGAACTAGCGAGGACCATGAGATCATCCACCTGCCTTTACAGCAGTCAGAATGGCAACGAAGGAGCATCCCGGAGGAAACCTCGCCTGAGATTGTCCAGCGAGTGCATAGACTGACAGTTATGTATGATACTCGACCTCAGTATGATCGGCGGATTGCATCCAACCCGTCTAATCATACATTGGCATCTTCTCCTCTCGTTGAACCCGCGGAAGCTCAGTACTTAAACGTCTTCAACATGCCTGTAGCCAATCCATCTCTGGCTGATACTTCCGGCAGCTCGTCTTCTTATTCACCTCGGCCCTTGGGTAGCCCTAATGATCTAGACAATTACCATGATCTATTCTACAGGCCTACGCACTCCAGTACCGAGCAATTGCAGCATCCCCTAACAGAGAGTGCACGCGACTCGCTATTACCGGACATTCCTAAACGGCCCTGGGATCTAACTCATCGCCGTACGGGAAGTGGCCTTACCACGCTTGCGCGTCAACTTAGTGAAGAGTTCGATGCAATGGCCATAGAGAGGGAGCAAACAAATAGTCAATACTCTCAATCTAGTCCATCTATTAGTGGTCAGAGCATTTCTCGTCGACCTCCCACTGATGGCAGCCTTGCATTCGTTCTGGAAGAAGTTGGCCGCTCTGAGTCGCCTACGAGCGGAATAGGGGTTTTCGTTGGGGAAGTTGATCCCATGCTTGCTTTCAAGCCATCCGTCAGTATACCAGAAGACATCGAATCCTCGCGTGCCTCGACTCCGATGGAAAAGATCGAGGATGAGGATGAGGAGGATAACACTGGTAAGCCCTTTCGTCCATAACCCTTTTCATATTGATTGATACTAACGAAACCTCTCAGCAATGTTCCGTGTGGGCATGGTCGAATCTGTCTCTACCCCTCCTGCCACCTATTCCGATCATCGTATGTCGATGATGGGAGATCTATCTTTCAGCCCGGAACGCCATAGAAGCGCTCAACCCATTGCTGATTTCAGTCCAATAATGCACTCAAGGGTGATGTCTGGCTTGCAGCCACCGTCGGCTGATCCCACTCGCAGCAGCTACACGACCAGTTCAACAGCGTCGCGTATGTCTGGTCTTTCCGATTTCCCTGTACCTCCGAAAGATTTGACTACCTCAAAACACACATCACTTCTCAGCTCCTACTTCGACGAAGCCCTAACGGCACGTGAAGCTCGAGGCTCACGTACACCGACACCACCGCTACCCTCCGATGACCGTCGCTTAACTTATGCAATAAATGAAGCTGAAGAGCTCTTGGCAGTTCTCTCTTCTACAACATCTCGTACATGATCAGGACCCTATGATATGTGTAGCTTTCACTATCTTACTGTATTCTTTAATGATCCCTAGCATTCACATTTAGACCACATCAGTTTCGCGTTGTATACTTACCATTCACACCTCATTCTAATCTGACGGCATAGTTATACCTCTTTGCATACGGTTTCTAAAATGGTATTACACGATAATGGGACAGATAGCAAATAATACGTTATAAGTGTTACAAGTGACTGGTACGGTGATAAAAAGAAATACAGGAAAACAGAGCAATTACAGCTGAAGAGAAACCATAAAAACTAATCATCGAATTGTGTGAGCTAGGAGAATTTGTGGTCAGCAAGCCGTCAATGAACAATGAGATCGTAGCACTCACGTCCAAAGTTAATGTACGAGAGCTATTTACATCCTGGTCGCGGAAAATGCCCACCAAGGATTGTCCGCGTTCATAGAGAGAGCCTTTTAGACTGATAACAATAAACTGGAACGTGTCCGAGGAATGGGTTCGAATATAGTTCGCAATTTTAGCGACATTTGTATTGTCAAGGGCGGCATCGACTTCATCCAGTACGAAGAAGGGAGCTGGTTGATAACTAGAAGTGGAACAGAATCAGCAAGTACACTTCGCTGTGAAGAGTCAAATTGGTACCTATGGATAGCAAAAAGTAGGGCAAGCGCAGCCACAGTTTTCTCCCCCCCTGAAAGTTGTTCCATGTCTCGAAAACGCTTCATTGGAGGCATTGCATGATACTTGATACCACCATTATACGGTTCCTATATGAACCATATTAGATTTACAAACACCGCCAAGTGGTCATATCGGTCAGTCACCTCACTATCGTCTAAACTGAGATACGCAGTACCACCGCCAGGTGCACCTTTCCCTTTCGTCAAATCTTTGTAGACTTGATCGATACAATCTGATATGTGATTGTAAGCTCTATTGAATAGATCGCATCTGCTGACAAAGGCGTGAATATATGTTTAAAGGAGGATGAGGAGAACCGGACCGTCGCTTCTTAACGTCGTTGAAATTATCACGAGCAGTTTTTGATGCTTGACGAGCATTATCGGCCTCTCGCTCGGTCTCAGCAAGTTTAGCTTCCACGTCATCGAGCCTGGGGTATCATATCAACGTTATGTATAGATAACAGGACGAACAAGAAACGTACCTGTCAATTGCCTTCATATTAGGGGCCATACGCTCAATATCGGCATTGATTTTTGAGATATCACTTTCAAGCTCCGCAATAGCCTCAGCAGGATCTCTCTCTCGCTCATCTTCATCCAGCGACTCAAAATCAACTTCAATTCCGTAGTCTTCGACATTCTTCGGTCGGTGGGCGCCATCTTCGTCCTCGTCCACGTCCATCGCCACCTCCTCACGCAGGTTCTACAACTGTTATGAGAAATGACATACGCATAAAGAAGAACTGATAATACCTCCTCCATGGGTACATTCTTAAGATTGCCTGACACTAATGGTAGCTGTGTCTCTTCTAATCGACATTTGCGATATGTCGATGACCTTTCCAGCGCCAGCTTCTCGATTTCATCATTCTAATGAACCTGGTTAGAAATTAAGAGGGCATTTTATGGACATTGAATTTATTACCCATGTCGCTATTTCTTTAAGCGCTTGATCCAACACTTTCGACGCCTTGCCAGTAGTTTTCTTAACTTGCTCTACAGCCTTGGTCTTTTCATCAAGCTTCTCTTGAAGCTCCGCCAACTCTTCTTTCAATGCAGCGATCGCCTCCTCGGACCCAGAAATATCTGCCTCCATAGCAATCTTATTCTTTTCCAACTTTGCAATATTGGAGCGCTCAGTTTGGATGATGGCCTCCAGTTGGGCAAGTCGATCACGCGCTGTCTTGAGACCTTCTGCTTCGAATTCAGATCTACAAATATGATTAGAATAACATGACAATAAAATAGTAGCGACATACTGATGGGTCAAGCGTGCGATCTGTGTATCAAATCGAAGCCTCGCTTGACTCTCTTCTTGGGCAATCTTCAACTGCCTTTCCTCATACTCCCGAATATTGGAAACCCCAATCTTCCGGCAGAATGCACCAAATACAGTATCTTCTGCGGCATTAACAGTAGTTGATAGTTTATTGATTTGATCCTGGAGCTTATTGTGGTTTTGTTGTGCCTATAGCTTGTTAGGATGACAAGAAAGTTCCGAAAATGTTCTAGGTACCTTCTTCAATTCAGGGGCGTTCTTCTTCAATTCCTTGTCGAGATGTTTCACTTCATCCTTGATACCGGTCAGGCGAAGTTTACAGGCAGACTACATACGGACGGTTAGTATATGCTATGTCAGAAAGTCCGACGAACACACTAGGTCATCCCTCGCGATAGTAATCGCACTCTCGAGTCGAGAAATCTCAGCAATTAGGTTATCATCAGTTTTGCCTCGAGGTTTCTGCTTCGCGAGCTCACGGAGCTGGGACATCAGTCCATCACGAACACGAATCAAACCTGTACAATGTTTAGGTTCTCTCAGTAAAATACGAATAATATAGCACATACCTTGCACGTCTTTCTCTTCCCACTTCTTTCCGCTACCGTGTGTGCTTTTACCACCAGTGATGAGGCCACTTTTGTGGATGACTGTGCCTTCCAGGGTTACGGCTTTATGAGAGTTGCATTAATACCGTCGACAGGAACATTTTAATTCAACACACCTTTCACTTCTTGACCTTTCTCGTAACATACGTATCGTGCGACCTCCATAGAGTCGCAGACCAAGGAACTCCCACAAGCATGCTGGATAGCACGTTCAAGTGCAGGTTCATACTGCACTACGTCCACTGCCAGTCTTGCTCCCTTGGCGAATGAGCGAAATTTATCGTTGATAGGTTTGACCTGGATAGTGTCAAGAGGAATGAAAGTTGCTTGACCTGCACGTTGATTGCGCATATACTATAGTAAACTATGATCAAAGTAGCTCCAATACTTGGTGAACGGTGCATTACCTCAATACAGTCGATGGCAGTCTTCTCCTCGTCCACGACAATAGCATCGATGTTCCGGCCAAGAACAGTCGACACAGCAACTTCATACTTCCGCTGAATTGGTTTGCAAAGATCGTGTACACGCCCTCTGACACCTATCAGGCAGCAATATGTTAGGACCGAATGACCAAAAGCATGAGTAGTCGAACCTGGAAATATCCTCTGGAGATTGGCCAGCATCTCCTTCATCTTTACTTCTCTTTCTGACTCATGTTTATCCACACCTGCTTGAAGCAGCTGATGGTAAATTGACTCGAGCTTCTCGTTAGCCTCAGCCTCGAGTTTTCTGTATATAAAGTGTGAGACTGGAAACGACGAGAAACCATCTCAATACATACGCAATCTTAGTCCTCTCTACTTGTTGAGCTTCTAGTTCAGCTCGCGTCCTTTTAAGGTCGTCCTGCATTCGGGCAATCTTCTCTTCAAGCTATAACTCGCATGTCAGCAGATGCATAGCGTGTCCGTAACCACTATTCACTGACCTCTACCTTTTTAGTAGCAGTAGCCTCACTCTCTTCTTGGCGTGTCTTCATTTTATCTTGCATCCCATCTTGTCGTTCCTGAAGTTGGGCAAGTGTACGAGCTGTTGACTTAAGATCACGCGTGAGCGTTTCGAGAGACTGGCGAGCGTCGACGGCGAGCATAGAAGACGATGCTTTTCTATAAATCTGGCTTAGCAGGACATAAAGGAAGGAGAGGTTGACATACAACCGCTGATATTCCTCCAGACTTTCTTCACTTAAAGCAACGTTGTGCTGAGAAGCTCTCCTTTGCTCCTCTGTAGGAACATTAGGTGCAGTAAGCTGACAGGAGCGCATAACGACAAACCTTGAGCACGATCCGCAGCTTTCCTCACACTTTCCAATTCTTTCTGCAAGCTATCCACCTTCGCCTGTAGGGTCCCTGTATTACGCGTAACGTCTTCCTGGGTCCTAAGCGCATTATTCATCTTTCTCGTGGCGTGTGTGATTTGAGCCTCGATGGCTACGAGGTCGGGTCTCTGCACAGAACGTCAGCAAGCTATAAAGGTCATAAAATACTCCAACACACTTTGCCATCCAGCGCCTTCTCGGCTTTCTTTACTCCCTTCTCTTTCTGCATTACGTTCCCCCGCACCTTAGCCTGCTCTGCACGCGCAGATTCTAGCGCCTTGTCGTGCTTTCTCTGCTCCTCCCTCAGCCCAGCAAGCTCTTTATTCTTCCTTTCGATAAGATGCTTGTTCTTCTCCATCGCGCTTTCGATATGATATAACTTAAGGAGTATGCGCCGGAGGATGAGCTCTTCCTGTACACGCGTTAGTTTATGCACATTTAGACATGCGCCGCACTCACTCGTTCCTGTACCAGCCCTTCAAAACGCTCGGCTTCGCCCTTTTGCTCCTTGTATTGTTTGATCTCGCCAGCAATACCACGACGTTTCGTGAAGTTGAATGTCGCGTTCTCCGTAGCGCGTTCTTGCGCCTCCTTCGCCTGCTCATATTCGGCCGCTAGTTCGAGCGATCCGCTAATTTGTTCGATGAGCTTGGTTAGCTGCATCGGCGATTGCGACGCCACTGCTTCGACGTCTCCTTGAAAGACAAGGAAGTTCTTTGCTTTGACGAGGATGTTGTGCTTGGTGAGTTCGCTGTTATAAGAGGTGTAGGTGACTGTACGGCCGTCAATTTTGTATTCGGAGGCTCCGGTTGTAGATATCCTGCAGCGGCGTTAGATACGTCTAAAAGCAGAGAACCAGAGTACATACGTTCGTTGGAATTTCCATTCTTTGCCCCTGCCGTCGACATAAACAGCAAGCACCCATGCCTTCTTTGCTGTGCCCTCCCCTTCTCCCTCCTCTTCGTCTTCTTCTCCCTCTGCATCGACGCTCCCTTCTGCGTCCTCTCCATCTACATCACTCTTCGCAAGTCTCCGGCCACGATATACGAGGTCTTTGAGCTGTGAACTTCGCAGTTGTGCGCTCTTCACGCCCAAAACAAAAGAGATCGCGTCCATCAGGTTGGACTTTCCAGCGCCATTAGGCCCAATGACAGAGGTGAAGTTCTTGAATGGCCCGATAGTTTGGTGACCTCTGCATTGATGATTAATGAGATAATTAGACAGTAAAATGCTCAAGACGCACCTGTAGGATTTGAAGTCACATACTTCGATGCGCACAAGAGGCATTTTGGCGTAAAATCGTGATCAGAGGAGTATGGGGTGTATTATATTTTCCTAATATCTCAAAGGAAATGTTCAGTAAGATAACGAGAGAAAACAATAGTTGACGGTGTCGTGGTCCTGCGGGTAGTTGTAGTCCGCGAACAAGACGCGTTTGTCACACGTCACGCGTTTTCTCATGTTATTCATCAACCACTACTTACGATGGTGCCTCTATGCACCTCACCCAGAATATTTTCACTCTGGTGAACTCAGTACGACTATGCATAAGCGGAAATTTTAACTATAGTCATTTAGTTCATCAGTCGCCTCAAGAAACGAAGCATTAACCACATCGGTTGAACTTGAAGATGGTTGATAACTTCCGAAACACAAGTATACCTTGGGTCTCTTGCTTACAGGCCTCATTAAGCTGATATTTATATTCTGGAAACGAACTCAAGTACATAATGGATTTGCTAATTAGTCGAATTGTGCAATCCTTACTCTTGACTTGCTTGAATAGTCCAATGCGGACTACAGTGTTAAGTACTTAATCGTTGTTTTTGATATAGTCAAGGCTTGTCGTTTGTAACTTGAATAGAATCAAACTTCAATAGCTAAACACGATGCACCTTTGACATGGCTAACTTATATTTTGCGACATCTACGCCCACATAGCTTTAAACTTCTTCTCGAATTCAACCGAAACACTGCGAACGAGCTCGTAGACCTTCCAGTCAATGTCCTGAACACCCAACGGCCTTTTGAAGTCTGATTCTCCTGGTTCTGCTATGTCTACTTGGTCGACTTCATTAGTATCAACTATAACACGATCGAGGTCGATATCCGTGTCTTCCTCGTCGCTATCATCTCTAACTGATGAGCGCTTTGAGACCCTTAGAAGGAGTTGTTCAAGGGCAGCCTTGATCGTAGCTAGAATCAGTGTAAAATCTTGCAAAAGATACCACACGTCTCCTCGTCGAATGCCATTGGCAGCCGCTAACGTGGCAACTTGTCCATGTGTGTAGAAATCCAGTAGATAACCATTAAGGACGTGTTCCAATCCACCCTCTCCTGGGGTGCTATGGGAGCTGGCTAGAATGCGTTCCATCGAAGGAATAGCATGTCCATTGAGGTGAAGTCCTCGTCGTGCGGTGGTAACGAGCTCACTGATACTCGTGAAGTCATCGCTGTGCCCAGAGTTCGCCACAAATGCAGATCGAACCTCAGTGCGAATTGATGTTGTTTTCAGATAGGCGTGGAACTGAGAGGCCTCATCTAATGCTAATCCAGAGAACGTCTGGCCGCTCAAAGGTAATTGACAGTCACGTCCAACCCCTGATTCGTTTGTTGTTGCGTAGGCTAATGCGTACGCTGTAAAAATACGAAGAATTTCTGATTCATGCTTAGCCAAGATTTCTCGAACATTATCCTGCAGGGGAGGTAGGACGACAGTAGAAGGATATTTTTGTGTTAGCATTTTGATATGTTTTTCATCCCCGAAGACCTTGGAGAAATAACGTCGGCCGAAGAGATGGCACATCAACAACATAAAATCTTGTTTCTTCGCCTCTAAACCTTTGGACTGAGTGCATATGGTATGTAGAGCCCCTTTTCTGAGCACTGCCACCAAAGCAAAGTTACTGGGCTCAGTATACTAATTTTTCAAATGTTAATATGAAACGTGTATTAGTAAAAGGAACTGCCCTAACTCACGTATAAATGGGCTGCCACTGCGAAGAGATTCATAGGCTCTCCGTTTTCTGTTAAGAGACGACTTTGTCTAAGGTATTCAATGCTGAATCGCAGATGATGTCGCAACTGCTCCTGCCCTGTCTCGGAACCAAAACTGATGTGAGGAAGAGAAAGGATGCTTTGAACAGCCTTGACGGCGACTGGTGCATATTTAGATCCATCGAGTAAGTTGAAAAGTCGTAGGGTTAAGGTTGATGTTAATGGGAAATTTCCAGAAATTGAAGGCAGTCTGGAAAGTATTAGACGCTGCACGCGATCCATGGGTAGGCCATAGAAAATAACGTTTCCAAGTAAGTCATATCCACGGCGACCGGCACGTCCTGCACATTGACGATACTACGAAGGAGAGAATTGTAAACAAAAGCTCACAACAGTATTATAAACTCACCATTAACGCAGTTAAAAACGGGGAATCTCCGCAAAATACGGTTGTTTTGGCCGGAGCGTTTATTCCTAAGGCAAGTGTTCCTAGTGGTGCAAAACGCGCATCACAAACAGATCGCAGATAGCCTTGATGTACTTACCTGTTGCAATAACAATACGAACAAATCCTTGTCGGAAAAGGCTGGCCTGAAATGAGCGGGTACACGATATAAAGGGCTGTTGAGGGAGCCTCACCTTTCCACGAGGCTTCGATACCTTTTATTCATCCCAGAATGATGAACTGCCACCCCGCGTCGTAAAGCCAATAGAGCCCAAGTTGGCGTATTTGTCCATCGCGAGATCTCCTCTATGTCTTGATCAAGCTCACTTTTAGAATATGAGGTGTGAGTGCCAGCAAACGAAAATTGCGGAGATGGATGATCCGGATCGAAGGTACTCTCCCAGGTTCGCTGTGAACTATCTTCGTGAGATTCGTCATCTTTTTTCTGCCTGTTTGTTCGAGCTGCCAGCCGTTCTCGCTCCTTCGAACGAGAGCACCAGATTTCCCATTGACGGATTTTACGATTCCATTCCGGATTCGACTCTCGCCAGTGGGCTTCGCTCGTCTCGAGAAAATGAACAATATAAGCTGCCATAATTTCGCAATCACTTCTATCAAAGTTGAAGAGGATTGCAGGCTAACAAAAGTCGTAAAATCAATAATCGCTTTAACAGAAGGATTAAATATAACTTACCAGTTCATTTTGGACATGAAGATCTGCTAAGAGAAATGGAAGGTTTCCCTTGAAGAGATCGCGTGAAGGAGATGTATTGAGCACTTCTTCCGGAGTAGCAGAGATTTGATCATCTTTTAGATGTTGGATTATCCGGTGCAGCGAAGAGGATGGTTCTTGTGATTCAGGGTGCAAAATCAGACGAGATATAACAGATTTCAGCGATGCCTCATATCGTATAATATCCATTTGTCGTAGTAGATGAGAATTCGAGGAGAAAAATACAGTAGGTTCTAGTGAAGCCAAATCACTCTGGTTGGATGCCTTCTGCGATCCTAAAGCCTGATATAAAGTGTACGTATCACGAGCCTCCAGAGCAAGGTCTTCGGGTAAAGACCTTGCTCCAAATGATAACAAGCTGATGGGATGAAGCAATCTAATGCGAGATGTTGTTTTATATGTCTCCAGGCACTCAAATCTAGGATTCCCGGAGAACACGTAGAATGATTTGCGTAAATGGGAATATCGATGCGGATGCTGGATGAAAATGTGCTCGAAACCGTGTGCGTTCTGGACAGTCTTGAGCCACTCATTGAAGGTCTCCGGAGAACCAATGGTGGCGGAAAGCCCGCTGAATATTAATATTAAGCATTGTTATCGTCAAATCTTTGAAGAAACAATTAACACACATAACGGGACACGGTGCGAGCAGAATAATTTGTTCCCAAACCGCTCCCCCCTCTTGCTGCCCTATGGAGTGGATTTCGTCAAGAATTATTCTAAACCGAGTTGATGTAATTATTAACCATAATCTCTCACTGAAGCTCCTAAAATCACCTTTTAAGTCGCGGAGTCCACACTCGCGCTAACGCCGGAGATAACAACATAATAGCTAGCACCTCGGGCACGGTAACTAGGATTTGGCAATTCTGAGGGTCGTTTACACGATAATCACGAGTGTGAATGGCCCAACAACTTTCTAGGAGCAATCAGATCAGTCAATACTGAAGACCGATGAGTTCAAAATAACACATACTTCCATTCAGGTCTTTGCTGAAACGAGCATATATTTCAGCTGCAATCTGCGTGACAAGAGCTTTCGTGGGTGCAATGTAAACGATGACACCATTATCAGAACCGCGTAAAACCTTTTCCATAGCGTAAAACGAAATAAACGTTTTTCCGGCACTGGTAGGGGCTAAGTATAAAAATGTATCAGTATATTGGCACTACGCTCGTTACCAAAAACACTGACCAACTATAAGCATAGATTTCTCCTCGTCAATGCTATCCAAAACAAGCCTTTGCCAGGCATCGGGATGGAAAGCCACGCGTTGGTCGACTGCGCTGTCCATACTACGATCCATATATTCGCCGAAAAGCCGCAACTGCCATATCACCGGATCCTCTCTAATTGCCATGAATAGATAGCGAGGCGGTTGGCCTTTCGACTTTGATTTGACAAGTTTAACAAAATCGAAGCTTAGTGGAAAATCCACAACAGAATCTTCTCTCGAGTTACAGTTGAGCAACCTTTCGGCATATTTACCAAATCCCATAACATTCAACAAGGTGGTGAGTATTTTTGAAGCAGTAGAACTGACAAAGCCTGTGTCGCAGATGTCTTTGATCATGCGTAGAATCGACAGTGTGTATTGGTCATTTATAGAAGAAGAATCGGGATTATCTTCGTTAATCCATTTTAGGAGTTCAAGGTGAATGCAGTATAGACGCATTTCAAGGCCAATTACCTTCTCATCTAATCTCCTGTTTCGACACAAGGCTTTCATCTTTTCGATCCTGTGATCAAGGGAGAGATCATTGAGAAGCGCAAGTTGCGCCGACCACCACTTCTGCGAGGCATCTTGTTCAGTCGTTGATCTTTGCTCATGGATTTTCTTCCGAAGCTTTTCTGCCGACGAGAGTTTCGTAGCTTTACCTTTCTCTTTCGTCTCCTGTAGTTATGTCAGCTTATTGTAGAGGTTATAAATATGTAATCTCGCCGACTTTAATTTGGAGCTTTACACGAGTCTTGTTAAGATTTGTAGATGTTTGAGAACCTACGGGCGCGATGGCAATCTGTTTAAGGGTCGCACCAGCCGCACCAGTCAGTGTAGCAGCTTGCCTCTGTAAAGTGGCCATGAACCGTTGATTTGAACGAAGTTCACGTCGATGCTGTCGTTCATCTTTCGCCTTTGGCTTAGGTCCGCCAAGGTGACTGGGAAGGAGAGATTTCTGATTATGCCAGTGCTGCGTATCAGCGAATATCTGGCCGAAGTCCAGGTGCGCGGGTGACTGAGGCTCACTCTCTTCGGTAGTGGAGGTTTGTACAGATAGCTCAGCAAGAGAATCATTAATGACACTGTTGTTAAATGCTAGTAGACGGAAAGACTTAATGTCAGAAGGTTCGTTTTGACAAGCCAGAGTCGAGGCTAACAACGGAGGAAGAGGATAGTGAGCTGCAAACCGCGGGAGGTTCAATACTGGCCCAGATACGCCCAAGAACGAGAAGATCTCCTCCACGCCATCACATATGGCTTGTCCGATGAGCTGTGCTAGCACGCTTGTTGACTTGGACACTATAAATCGTATCAAGGATGAAAATATCCTTCCATCTAGGTCAAACGCCATCTGAAGAGGAGAAATAACGTCATTTATTGTGAAAAGCATCGCTGGAAGAAACTTGTTCGTAACAATATCGTTCAGCTCAGCGTTTAGCGCATCGGCTGGCCTGGCTCGATCCTGCACAGAGAGACTTGGTAAAATTAAACAATGCGCAATGAAAAGATATAAAATCTCTGAGGGGATGCCAGGTGGAGCTCGAGGGAGGTATGATCCAATGACCATGGCAATCAGGTTAGTAAAACGAGGAAGGCGGGTTATCGTTCCAGGAGAGATACAATTTAATGACTGTCGAATTTGAGAGATGGCTTGGTAGAAATCCTTAGAGAGGATATCGCCTTGGTTACGACTTCGTCTTTGCTCGTGTACAAATGAAAGAATCTAAAGAAATAAATGGGTGGTGCAATACTTGAAATAGTATCCTTGGCTTGCCTTGGTATCATGATAGTCAGCTCCCTTCAGTAAGATCACCGCAGTTCCGTGACACAATACACGGAAGACGAATTCACGCTGCAAAACGACAAGCCTGGCATCGTACTGGGCACCGTTTGCGAGTGCACCACCATCGTTTGTCATGATGAACATGGGCTAGAACAAGTTAATCTATGTAAACGAAGCTTCAAATGCCACACACTAAGAAAGACGTACCTTTTGTGTGGTCTCATAATGAAGCCATCCAGAATCTTCCAGATCTTCAAATGTATATATGACGAGATTTTCGAGTTGCTTCAAGTGGTTGATTAAGAGTGTTCGTGCTAAAGTTCTAGAGGCCATTTCGAAGGACGTCCCGCCCGTATGGATAGTGGCATGACGGTTTGCTATGTACAGACAACCTTTTACAGCGAATCCGGAAGAAAGACTCAAGCAGTCACATACCATTCCAGAAGACGATCTCGAAGTTGGCCTTGCGCTGAATAAAGGCAAGTATAGTTTGTTCGAGAATGTGACGCGCATGCAAGATCTGAAAGCTGCATTCTATACAACATTCCTAAGGAAATAGTAGAAAGAAAAAGTATAATATTTACCATGTTCAACGCCAATCGCGAGGAGTGGATCATCTAAAACAACTTGTAGGAGAGCATCGCCTTGAAGTAGGCTACTGAGTTGGCTTGTCGAACAGATCAAACGAAAGTATTCACCATCGATCACAAATGGCTCAGTACCAGCATAATCACCAATCACATCCATCCATCTCGCCGTCCTTAACGCTGAAAAGTACCATCGTGTGTCGATCTCCTCGAGAGCGTCAGTGGCCGATTGTATAGGTTGGGCAGTAGTCGCGAGGTCCTTCCCCACGTCTAGTTCGTCGAAATTTTCTAAATCCATGATTGGGGATATAAGCAACGCAGAAATGGATGCATCTGTGACTAAATACCATGCAAGGAAGCGCTCACGAGGCTAAACGCCTCGAGTTTTGTGAGCTAATTGAATCGCCAGTCATGATGGTCTCTACTTTGGTAGATGAAAGGCGTCCATTGCGGGTCCATTGATTGGCGCCAAAATCCAGTTGATGCTGACTCCATCGAACATCCTGGCTCGTGGCCACACTTGTTGGACATTTTAAATAGATCCTACCTCAAGCATTTATTCAGCAGGAGAAGAACTACTAGATTCATCAGTAAGTGAACCACTTCACGGCAGCTTGAGAATGACAATGCTGACCCCGAAATCGTTACTAGTGTAACCACTGGTGCCAATGGCTGACCTAAAAACCGCAAGCGCCAGTACAAGTTAATCACTGCATGTCTTTGCATGCAGCATACGCAAAGTCTATTCTAAGGAGTTAAGGTTCAACTCAAGCTCAAAGTTTGCCATTGATCCGAGGAATAAGTAGTGCGTTTGCGTATCACCGGGGTGGGGATTAAGTTGGGTGCGCTTAGGTGCAGTTCCTGTACGTTCCTCGCCCTTCCTACCAATTCCCAGCGTTGTAAACCAGATGACTTTTTTTGTTAAGTTCTTGAAGATCCAGCATAATACTTTTGCACCGCTGGTTGCTGGCTCCAGCAAGGCTCCGGCGCCAGTGAAAGTTCAATAATAAATAATCGGGAAACGGCCATGCAACAGCCGGCACCGGCCCACTAAGTCCCCTGGTCATCCACAGGCCGCCTTCCGGACCGCATCTTATCGCCAGTCTTATAAGGTCGTTCGAAGCATGGAGCACACAATCGTCTTCTTCTTATCGATATTCGGCCGGAAAACCTTTACAAATGACTTCTCCTACCATCAAGCTCAACAATGGACGCGAGATACCAGCGATTGGTCTTGGTGAGGATCGTTTTCACCTTCTGTTCCCAATCTTGGAGACACAGAGAGCGCTAATCGCAACTCTGTCAGGTACCTGGCAATCCAAACCCGGCGAGGTAACCGCCGCCGTTGCGTACGCCTTGAAAGATGCAGGATACAGACATATCGACTGTGCTTGGTGAGAAGTTCCACCTCTGTCGTCTCCGACACTTATCAGCTGACCCTGTTCATCGTGCAGGGCGTATGGGAATGAGAAAGAGGTCGGAGAGGGGATTCGTGCCTCTGGTGTCCCTAGGTCAGAGATATTTGTGAGTTCCTTGCCAGTGACATCTATCCAATCAGCTTGGACTTAAAGTACTGATTGACGTTTGACTATCTGGGCAGATCACAAGTAAACTGTGGGGGACATGGCATTCTCGTGTGGAGGAGTGCCTCGATCAAACTCTAGCAAACCTTGGGACTGATTATCTCGATCGTAAGCGTCTCATTATTATTTACACACGAAGTGGACGATATCGGGGGTGATAATAACATAACTATTATACTGACTGACTTGTCCGCCAGTTTATCTTATTCATTGGCCAGTGCCGCTCAACCCCAACGGCAATCACCCCGTCTTCCCTACCCTGCCCGACGGTAAGCGTGATGTTGACCACGCATGGGATCTTAAAGATACCTGGAAGCAAATGGAGGACGTTTTGAAGAAGGGTGAGATATTCAATCCTCATGCGTTGTCTCCAAGGTCTGACTAACATCTCGTAACATTTATTTCTTATCATCAGGCAAAGTCAAGTCTATTGGCGTTTCGAACTTCTCAAAAAAGAAACTGGAGGAGATCCTTCCCACCGCAGAAATTATCCCTGTTGTTGATCAAGTTAGTTGAAGAACTGCATGTGGTTTCGTACTTTATCTGACGTGCATGCTTTGTATAGCTCGAGCTCCATGTGTACAACCCCCAACACAACCTAATTTCTTATCTCAAATCAAAGGGAATTGTTCCTCAAGCCTACTCACCTCTCGGATCTACAAACTCTCCCCTTCTGACCGATGAGGTAATTACCGAGGTCGCAAAGAAACATTCTTTGCAGACTTCAGATGTATTACTCGGATATCTAGGTGAGATTCTACCCGTACCATTCACCATATGGATAAATTGATTACAAACGAATGCTGATATTGTTTCTTTCCCTAATTCAGTCGCAAAAGGCTTCGTCGTTCTCCCGAAGTCGGTCACTCCAGCTCGTATTTTGTCGAATCTGACAGGTGCTATCACTGCGGCCGAGAGGCTCGAAACCGCTGATATTGAGAAGATCGATGCTCTCGCGCCAGGCGGAAAGCAGAGAAGGTCCGAACCTAGATTCTTTGCTGTCGCTCGCTGCATCCTAATACTTTCCTTGAATGGTACCGTAGGTTCATCACACCTCCCTGGCGTGCGTATTTTCTTCTTCATACTCGTCATGAAACTCGGGGTTTTTTTTGAACTGACCCTATAATTGTTTTTTTTTTTTTGCAGCCGTCGACCTCGGTTTCGATAACTGGAAGAGCCCACTCTAGACTCCATCAGCTGGAGCATTTTGTCCTCCGTGTTTCCGGATGCATTCGATTTATGAATACTGCTCAAATGTTGTACAAACCCCGAATTTTAACTTTGCTCGCAAATTTGCGCGTGCATTCGATTTATTTCTGAGTCTTCAAGCACTCTGTCGGGTACATCGGATATCGAGCTCTATCAACTCAACTTGATTGAAGAATTCTCATACTACCTCAGATTGAAAGGTCTGCCCAATCATACATCGCGCAGGTGGCGTGAACCCCATATTCACGATGCTTTTCAACGGAGCTATGCCATCGAACCTAGAGGAATACATTTATTGAAATCAGCTGAACTACTGACTCCGAGCTAGCCGCGGAGCCGTTAACGGATGATGAGCTAGCGACTTGTTACATCTGTTACAGGCATGGCAGGGTGGGTCTACCATATTCACAGCGTAAAATAGGACCTGCGAAGACAAGTGCTATGATCCCGTTGGTGGGCGCACGCAATCATTGTGACGGCGTCTAGTTAAAACTCAATGGAATATCGGCGTAAGTGAATCTCTCTTGTGATTCGTATGATTGCGCACTTGGGAAACGCAGAAGGTTGCAGATGGTTCTAACTTCTAGCGGTCGCCGTTTACAGGCTGCGAACTATGTGCATCATAGGGTTCCATCGGGAGATCTGCGATTAACGTGAAGTTAAGGCTGGCATCAAACTTCAAAATGAATGGCCCTGGTTGGTGCATTCGCGGCAAGACTCAGACAATGCTGGGATGATTTTGCGACTGGCCCTCTCGGGCAACGGCTCTACATAGTTGTTGGTAAGTCAACAACTATATGCACAACTATGTCAATTAACTTGCCAAAAACATTGACTCGAAATATTGACAGCTGCTCGGGCTTTTGCAATTGCAAATTCGCGAGCGTTCGATGAACTTCCGAATATTCGATGCAGAGAGGGCATATAATTGAAAGCCTGCATGAATCGGTACAGCATCATACCTGTCTCAAGAAGCTAATGTTCTAATACATTATACTTGCATTATACGACGCCGTAGGTAGAGCCCGTCAGACTCGGCAAAACGGCTGCTTCAACGGAGGGCGGCTTCGTTTAGCTGATGGGAAAGCTTGGGAGCGCAGATTTGGTGGTGGGAATTCTGGCCAGTAAGGGTCCATGGACGGGGTCTACAAACCTGAAAAAGCCATGCGAGCGCCATGCCAACCACGTGGCAATTTACCCGGGCGGCAAGCGAGAAGCGTGGCAATTGGTGCCTTACCTAGATGAATCTTGACCCAAGTAACAAAGGAAGATCCTCTCCTCCAGCCTAAGATATCCGCTGAAACTCAAAAAACTCTGTATGGAGACCGTTCCATCGTATTTGATACTATTCTATAGATCCCGTAGCAATCGCAGATGGTCTCCGCTTCTGTTCAAATCTTCGTCAGACCCTACATCTAAGGGACTCCGCCCAGTGCTTTTAAAGGCCGGGCACTCTTCGACAAATCGTCACTCGCCATTACCCACTTCTCCGACATTCTTCCTCCTCCAGCCTATTCCCTTTACACTAAAATGCCTGCTCCTATCCACAGTGGTCGTGAACTCGATATTACTTCGGACGCCATCGACGAGGGTAAGCTCAGGAGTCACCTTTCTTCTTCTTCAACTCACATCTATTTTATTTTTTAGTGAATGTTATTAAAGGCAAACTCTGGGACGAGGACTCCGAGTTCGACCAGACCAAGGATAAGACGCAATTCCGGGACTACGAATCCGCCTGCGACCGCGTCAAAGATTTTTATAAAGAGCAACACGGTACGCTGGTGATTGTTATTTTAGGAAATCCGACTAACTCGGGGCTTCGCAGAAAAGCAAACTGTCGCCTTCAACATTCAGGCGCGAGTTGACTTCAAAACAAAATCTCGGGGCCGCATGAGCGTCTGGGAAGCTATAGAAATGCTGAATACTCTCATTGACGAGTCGGACCCTGATGTGAGTAACTTACCATTTCCGCTATATCCTTTCAGCTTATGACGTCAATTTCCCCCGCAGACGAGCCTCTCACAGATTGAGCACCTGCTGCAAACGGCAGAGGCTATTCGCAGAGATGGTAAACCTGACTGGATGCAGGTATGTCTTATTCATTCGACGATTGTGTCTTTCTTGTTAACATCCTATTTGTTATCTAGGTTACAGGACTTGTCCACGATCTTGGGAAGCTTTTACTTTTATTTGGTTCAGAAGGTCAATGGGATGTTGTCGGCGTAAGTCTCCCTGCCTACTGTCATTTCGTACTTCGACTAATATAATATCCCTGCAGGACACTTTCGGTACTTATATTCTCCGGATTGCCGACTACTCAAACTCTAACCACTCTTTTCTATCACGCAGTCGTCGGCTGCAAGTTCTCTGACAAGATTATTTATCCCGAGACATTTGTAAACAACCCCGACACTTACGATGCCGTATACTCCACTGAATGTGGTATATATAAGCCACACTGTGGCCT
Source organism: Crucibulum laeve (assembly GCA_004379715.1). NCBI lineage: Eukaryota > Fungi > Basidiomycota > Agaricomycetes > Agaricales > Nidulariaceae > Crucibulum > Crucibulum laeve. The sequence continues at coordinate 598,974 of ML213604.1, forward strand.
CGATAATGTCATGCTATCATGGGGACACGACGAGGTGCATAGTCTTTACCCCTCTCCCTCTACTCTATATTGATGCATTATATCCTTATTAGTATCTCTATAATGTCTTCAAGGACCAGAGTACTCTTCCAGAAGAAGCCCTCGCTATGATCAGGTACCACAGCTTCTACCCCTGGCACCGAGAAGGCGCGTATACACATCTGTGCAACGAAAAGGACGCGAAAATTCTCGCAGCAGTCAAGGCCTTCAACCCTTATGACCTTTACAGCAAAAGCGACGAGCCTTGTGACCCAGTCAAGCTTCGCCCGTACTATGAGAGCCTTATTGCCAAATTTTTTCCTCCTGTCCTCGACTGGTGATCGTCCAAATTCAAAGCCCACCTAATTTGTAGCGCTCTCCTCCGCTTTATATTTGTTTCCTGCTTCACTGTTCATAGATTCATTCACCTCTATAGTCTCTCACCTCGCAATAATTCTGTATCCCTTCGACCTTCGAACTCTCCTAGACTTGTGTTTTTACTGCCATCCCTTCTTGTTACACCCATAGACAAGCACGGACTTCCTATACCATAGTTGCTTCTTACTTAGCCAGAGATGTATTTTTATGTCGCCTCGTAACCCTTTATATCTATATATACAGTCTTGATCTCCTTTGCCACTTTGCAAACTCTTTACACTTCAAAGCTTCAAACCGGTATCGATGACATCAAGGGGAGAAGGGAAATATTGCCTTAGCAGGCAATAGATTAGATAGCTTCCTAATCAGTGATTGCAAATCGATCGCATTTGCACCTTCACTCCGAGCCGCTCATCTCTCCCTTCCACCACCTGCTCTCCTGAGTCGTCCCTAGTCATGTCAGAGCCTATAAACCCTGAAAGCACCCTGCTATACCCACCTATCCACAAGGACAAAAAATTCGTAGTTCTTTCCGACTGGTTGGTCTGCACAGTTCACCCCTTCTATCTCCAATCCTTGGTTTCGCTGAGCACTTCCTGATCTTTCTCACAGGGATGGCACAATTACCACCTATGACTCTAACGACTGTCCGTATTCCTCTCCTTTTTTCTTATACTTCCTTCCTTTACGCCATTCTATCTGAGCGTATGGGGATGGATGAATGCATTAGTGGAAGCTGATGGTGGATAATCGTTAATCTCGCATTATCGCAGATATGACGGACAACTATGGTTTCGGGAAGGAAAAGCGGAGACAAGGAAATCTAGACATCCTCGCTGGAAAAGATACCTTCAGGTACTGATCGCGATTGAATTTCGATGGTTGGTTTGTGGATAGAGTTTTGACGAACTACTTCCGTTTATAGGGATGGGTTCCGGAAGATGTTGGAGAGTGTCGTGGCCAATGGACACTTGTTTGAAGATTGTAAAAGGATCCTCAGGAGGGGTAAGCATGGTCGCATTATTTCAGCCTAATTTAACGCTAAATAACTAACCAGACATCAAGCTTGATCCTGGATTCAAGGACTTCTACGCATGGTGTAAAGAGCACGACATTCCCGTGATCATCGTATCGAGGTATGTGCTTTCACGGTGCAGAAAAAAATAGATATGAGGATCCTCATAACACTAACCAGTGGAATGGCCCCTTTGATTCGCGCCGTCCTCTCTAATCTCGTTGGGGAAAAAGATGCCAGCGAGATCGAAATTGTTGCCAACGAGGCGATTGTTCACGAGGATGGCACCTGGGACATCCAATTTAGACACCCTTCGAGGTACGTATCTTTTTAGACCTTGAAGTAATAACACAACGAATTTGAATCTGACAAATTCGCAGTGGCTTTGGGCACGACAAATCCCAATCAATTCTCCCATACCGCGCGCTCGAATCACCGCCAACTCTCTTCTTTTTCGGTGATGGTGTATCAGGTTTGTATATATCCACTCACATCCCGAAGTATCTCACAATAATACTTCTCCATGCAGATATTTCTGCTGCCAAGCACGCTGACGTGCTCTTCGTCAAAGAGAAGCCCGGAGGCGAGAACGATCTCGCCGCTTACTGTATCCGTGAGCGCATCAAGCACGTTCTGTTCCAGGATTTCTCCACAGCGTTGTCAGTTGTCCAGTCCATTGTTGAGAGTAAAAAGACTGTGGAAGACGTTGTCGGCTCCTCGCTGGCCTAGAGGATCCTATGTTAGAGGTAGATTGTCTAGACTCATCATAAATATCGGATATATCATAGCATAAGCTTGAAATTGGAATGTACACCGGAGTTGTAGATTTAACGCAATAAAATGTAAGAAACTTGATCGACATGGACTTACGGTGCGCGGAGATATGTTCAGTCTTTCTTACTTAAATCGTGTGTTCGTAGCCTCGTATGTCTATATGCCGATCGTCGTGAGCGCCATCGTGAGCGTGGCGCAACGACAATCATGGCTTCGTGTCATTAGGTCTCCAAGATGGTATCACCGGTACCAAGGTTTCCAGTTTCGCTGTCGGGCATGAGACTGTTCGGTCGGTACCGTCGGCCTCCTTATCTCGTTCTAAGATCTTCAAAGATGCTTTCGAGGAATTTCCCGCGTCCCTGAGCTTCCGGAAGCGTGAGATACGGGTTCTACAATGTTGGGGGTTCAGGTTCAGAACCTGCATTCAGAGAACACCAATCTGTCGGAGGTGCATCATGTATTCAATGAATTGGGGGATACCTCAATACAATATGCCGGCGAACATAGAATTTCAAGAGATGACCTCAAGCCTCAAGGCGATAAAATACTGGGGTCGATAGAATGAGGGTGGATGAGTATTGGCGGAATAGGAATGGAATGGAAGCGTGGCGCGCGTGATATTTAGCGATGATAGGAACTGGAATTAGTGGCGGGAATCTTCGCCTAACTTCCCACTCCTAATTAAGATGAGTTGTAGGTGTATGTATGAACAAGAATTAACGCGTTCCAGGAACTGCTAATACACTGCTGGAATGCTGAGAAGCGGCAGGAAGCGGCAAGATGGGATATGCTAAGCGCGAGAAGCAGCAATATTCACACCCTGAGCGGTAACTTCATTTGAGCGCTTAGGGTTGGACCTGTTTCGACATCTATCGAGACCTAAAAGCTGTACAAGCCTATTGAACGTCGAACACGCGACCTCGACGCTGGGCAGCCGGGACCGAATAGAATGGGGAAACTAAACCTACAGACTTGCCATAGACGGATCAGAATATTAAAACGTCAGGGTGCTAAGGCCTAAGGAACAGGGGGCTTGAGGAAGGAATCTTCGGGGAAGGCGGGTAGCCGCCCACTGCCGCTTCTAACCAAAGCAAGGCGCGGCGACTCGCAACTGTATCTACTTGCAGTTCGAGTGTCTTCACAAGGCGGACCCTGGTTATGCATAACCAGTGACTACCCTCTTCCATGGATGATCCCCACCCATGCGCCTCCGGCTCCGGCTCCATCCTCACATCCCCACTCAGCCCTTCCCAGTTCCTGTCAGCCCATGCACCAGTTTACTTCCGGCGCCCACTAGTGCGCCCCCAACCCACCCACTGAACATCCTCCACTGCTCTCGATCTCGCGGGTTAACCGACCGAGTCTTCACACCATAAACCGCCATTGCAACTCCCAGCACTAACACCGCACCTGCCAGCATGGTGCGCTTCTCTATGCGACTCCGACGTAGTGACATTGCTGGGAAGGGTTTGCGCAGTTTACGTCGTTTGCGCTTCTCCTTGCCTTTATTCTTCTTCTCGCTCTCATAGTAGGAGGAATCCTCATCCTTCCCGGAATCACTCTCTACCTCTTCGTCTCCTTCCACAAATGGGTACACCACCAGCTCAGGGTGACTAACCATCGCTTCTGCATCGTCGTCTAGTGGGAGTTGGCCGTTGGACTCGGACCAAGTATATACAACGCTCTGAGGGCCCATGATCTTGCTGAGTGCGAGGTCGGGATGGGTAGGGGGATATGTTGCGAAGAGTTCGTCTGCTTTCGCGAGGAGAACCGAGAGAGGGATAGGCGGTTTTGGAGGTATGGGATCTGGAGAAGGAGTTCGTGGTTTGTGTGATATAGACCATGGAGGTAGGGAATCGCTGGATGGTGATCGTGGTGATGGTATTTCTGGTGATGATTTTGTCTTCTCTAGCTTCGCCTCTTCTTCTGCCTTCACCTCCGGAGATTCATCATTTTGCTTGACCTTCTCCTGGATAACTTCCTCATGAATCTCAATCTTCCCCACCGCTTTCTGGTCGTCCAAAGTATTTTCCACCGTTTCAATCTTTACATCTACCCGCTTTATGACATCCTCGACCACATGCTGCTTCACAATGTCTCCTTCATTCATATCCACTATATCCGGCAGACTGCTTAGAAGAGAATGAATCATCCCTTCCTCGCCTTCTTCTTCGAGACGGATGACTTCTTGTTTCCGGGATAGGATGATCTTTACACCTTATTTTAGTGGAGTTCAATATCAACACGCATAATACTCACAGCTGCAGCTAGATACACTGTTACAATAGGAGGGCGGCATAGTTGGAAGTCGAATACGTGTTGGATGAGAGGTAATGTGGGCATGTCGTGTGAGAAGAGGGTAAGGATGTTGGATAACGCATGGAATGGGAGTGGGGTAGTCCTGAATAGAGAATGAGATGAAGCACAAATAAGAACATGATAAGGAGGCCTACCGTTCGAGAATATCTGCGTAGTCTGGATCGACCACTCGGATGAGGTTCTTCGTTATTCTGTTAATAGTTAGCATATTAATAGAATAGAAGATGATATAACATACCTCAGCAGTCCCAAGACTGGCTCTAAACTCGAGCCCATCGAGTCTCGTACGCGGTGCAGGCTGAATTTCTCGGCACATGATAACCGCAATTCCGGAGGAAGGGTGAGGAAGAGGACGGTTATTATATCATGATAGCCCTACACCTGAGTTAGAGTATTGCAGCAAAATATAGAGTCTTTAGCGTGCCTGGAAGTAGCTCAACTTCGGCCTCTTACGAATAAGGGAAACCAAAAGTTCGTGTAGACCACCCTGGAGCTTTTCTCGTTGGACGTCGCTATCTAGACCTGGAGTAAATAAGTAAATATTTTAAATAGTGCAGCGAGGAGAGAGAGAGCGGGCGTTCACCTACGGGATAAAGAACGAAACTACGGTCGGTATCGAGGCGGATTTGACGCTCATCTGGATGTGGTTTCTCCTCAGTATGGTCGTCATTGGTCTCTGGCGACAGATGTTTCGTTTCGTCCCCAACATCATGATTGGAACTTAAAGCCACAGGTGCTGCTGATGCATTCAGCAAACGAGGCCTGTGTATTCCAGTGAGCTAGGTATAGTTGTCCAGTTTACTATTAGACGCACCAGATATCCACCCTCTCAGATCCGAATCCACCAGGCTGTATGCTTCTTTTTCTCAGCTCCTCCCAGTTTAACTTTTCTTCATTGAAATGAGGCTTGGATTCCGGTTTATCTTGTATATGTTGTATGGTTGCTAGAGGCGGCGAGACGCGACTGTGAAGCTCCGGCTTCCTCTCCTCTGGGAGCTCGTCCGTAGACATTAGTTCGGAGAGAACGAAGGGATTAAAAGCTTGGAATACAACAGACAGAAGCGAGTATAATCGTTAAAAGCGCGAAGTACAGCTGGAGGATGTTGGTAGAAGGAGGAAAGATGGTTTGCGTTTGGAGCACGCTGTGCTGAACGGCCGGCATCGCTTGGCTCACGCGCTTCACACGTCGCGCACTCTGACCCAAACGGGGGCTAGTCGATCGTGGCTAACAGCACTCACGACCTGTTACGCCCTCTTCCTACTCCAAACCCTATATATAACGCCCTCGACGACGAGGTCGAAGGCTAAAGCCTTAGTTCCATCTAGAACGTCCATAGCGAACATATAACATACAATGTCGCGACACACGTTTCCGCGCTCCTCCGTGCTCATTCTGGGGCCAAATTCCATTCAATCACTACTACCGTCGACTCTTATATCCCAGGTCGAAGCTCTAATTAATCAACACCGTTTGACGGATGCTGCGGAGGTCGTTGATCAACGGCGGAGGAAACTTGAAGGAGGGCTAGTCGTAGACCCAGATGAAGTGCTTTCTCATGTCGTATTCCATAACAGCTGTAACTGATAGAATGCACCTAACTCACAGGCAGATGAACTACGCTACGCATACCAGCTCATCGGATTCCAATGCTTCACCGAGACGCTCTTCGAAGATGCGGGGAAGCACCTGTTCAACGGCGAACTCGACCCACGCGTTCTCATAGGCTACTACCCTGAGCTACGCGGTGGTCTCTTCAGCAAAGACGATCAGCTAGACGTCTATGCTGGTGTGATAGAACGTATGCCCCCGGAAGCATCTGTGGATGATGTCAGTGAGTATCCTTCCGTATCTCTCTGATTCCCTACTACTATGCCTTCCACCTCCGTCTATGCTACACCCAAACCGTGGAGATGAGCTCCCATTGTGTCGCAACCCCACTCATGCTGATGCCAGTTTGCATTAATCTAGTCCGCAATTATTCGCCGCATATGTCACCCAACACGCGTTCTGCCCCACCAACAGCAGAACTGCGTCGAATACTAGCCATGGCGGCAGAGGATATGCTCGAGGCCTTCCTGCGCAAGTGGCGTATACGACAATCACTGGAGAGTGGATCGGTCAATGGCGCTACAAGACATCCCCCCGATCCCGTGAGTTCTGGCTGTTCAACTTCAATGATATGGCGTTATTTCTGACTAGTATATATTGTTCAGGTGACGGATACCGTCCTAGCGAAACTCTATGCACTGCACGAGAAAACAACGGACCTCTACGCCCTCTTAAATTCACCACATTCCATCATAATCTCAGAAGTGGAAGCAGCCTTCCGGAAAGCAGGACAATACAACGCTCTCTGCATTCTGTACAGGCAAACTAACAATGATACGAAACTACTCGACACTTGGGCCAAGTGTGTTGACCTTATTTTGGATTCTTTTCGTACTGGACTGACATGGATACTCTACAGACTTATAGAGGGTTCATGGTCGGATCCAGATATCCCCAATCCGCTGGCAGACATGATCGCCCTTCTCACTAAGAAGGGAGATCGTGCACTGACGAGGCAATGGGGTATCTGGTTAACGAAGAGGGATCCTGATCGAGGTTTGCAGGTATGTTACCAAATGTCTTTGTTTGGAGATAGATTTCATTTGTGATTGCAGCTGCTTATGCCGAAAGAAACGACTGGCGGGAAGCGTCGAGAACGGGAACGACCCGAAGATGATGTGGCGCTGCTCGCGGAGATCGAGCAAGCGAACCCAGAAGCAGGACAGCGATATCTCGAATGGCTGGTCTTGCAAAGACGAAGTTCGGTGAGTGCGCTTCTTCGTTTATATTGTGTATTGCTTTCTAAACGGTTGTCGTTAGTCGAAAGATCTACATACGCGTCTAGCACTTTCATGCATAGAACAACTGCTAGATTCATTATCTGATGAATCGGTCTTGAAGCTCTGGCGAGCCAAAGGTTTGTTCCTGTTCATTCAGCGCATGCTCATTGTCTTATTTGCGCCATATCCACCTAGCCTCTTCCTATTCCTCCTCACCGTCCACGTCAGCTCAATCACCTTCAATAGCATCTCCCTCAGCAGTATCACCGCCACCATCTGGGGCCTCACCGTCACCTACATCATTCCTCTCGTACCTCGCATCAACAACACCCGATAGTCCAGCCAAGCGCACAAGACTAAAGACAATCCTCTTCCTAGCAGGATCGACTCTTTATAATCCCTTACCAATACGCAAAAAGCTCAAGGCTGCCGGGAGGGAGAAGGTGCTTGGGTTGGAGGAGGCGATTCTGGAGGGGAAGGTCTGTCTGTCTTTTAGTTTCAATCAGCCTGTCTGACGAGAGGTTCTGGTTATAGATCGGTAACCATCGTGAAGCACTCTTTCTGCTCGTACATAACCTACACGACTCCTCTTCTGCTGAAGCATACTGTTCATTAGGTGGAAGCGTTGTTCCTCCCAAAGTTGCCTTGAATGTAGCAGAGAACTGTGCTCTGGACACCTGGGGTTCGCTCTTTGCTTCTACTACTGGGAAGAAGGGTGCTGCCACCGGGAAGGTGGAGAGGCAGGCCAGCATCAGCGAGGAACTGAAGAAGGAGCTGTTGAAAGTCCTGTTGGAGGTCTATATGACTGAAGAAAAGGAGAGCGGGAAGAAGAGGGATCGGGAGAGGGATAGAGAACAAGCAGCTCGATTGCTGAATGCCCAAGCTGTCAACTTGGATGTTATTGATGTGCGTCTCTCAGTCTGCTTCTCTTTATCATTACCAATGTTGATCATTTTATCGACGCAAGGTCATCGAACTTGTTCCAGAAAAGTGGCCATTGCGAGCTATGACTTCATTCCTGGAACGCTCCTTTAGGCGGACTCTACATACAAAACAGGAGGGGAAGATTGTCAAACATATTAGTGCAGGGCAGAATCTGGAGGTAACTTCCACTGATCTGCTTTCTTTTCAGATATCAACTAATCGTATAACAGGTTAAAGATCGTATATACCCTATTATTCGCGAAGAAGGTGCTATCGTTGAAGAATACGTGGAATCCGATGACGAAGAAAGTAGAAATATGTTGGATGAAAAGCCCGCGCTGGCTGAGAAGGTCGTTCTCCATCTTACAACCCAAAGTCAGGCTTATGTGACGGACATTCCACCAAAACCTCCTTCTCACGACGATGAGGATGTTGAAGCTGGCTCTTCTCTTCCGCGTGAGGTTATACTAGGAAGAGACGAGAAGTTGAGTGAAGTACATGGATATGAAGTGGATGCGGATTCGGATCTTAGATGACTGGCCTCATTGTCAAGTCTCAGATTTATCTTACACTATGGTTATACTATACATATATCACTAATTGATTTTTCCTTCAGATGTTTTTACTTCACATTCTCCTCCTACTCTTTATTCGATCTTTCAAACGCTCCAGACCAGCAGGATGTTGTTTACCGCAGTTTGCCATGCACACAGTCACGCGATTTTGACCAATCCCATCCCCGCTCGTTCGCCTGAAGGTAAAATATGTTGATCAGTCCCAAATCAGGCCCCCTCTAATGCCTTATGGATGACCGGTATTCAACTGGTATGCGCTGATATTTAATTGTAGGCGCTCCATAACACTTGAATTATCGAACACGAGGACACTAACCTCTTTAGGAACGTCCTAGCTCTTTGAAAGGAAGCGCCGCTCTCCACTGAGTGGTTTAAGCTGTAGTGAACCTATCGCTCGCGAATAAGTCGCTAGTGATTTTCCTTTATCAGATGAAATTGAACTGATACACTGTTTATTAACTTAGAAAACGCTGAAATGTCTGAAGAAGTACTGATTCTAGCTTCCAAAGTCGGAAAACATGCTACATCCTTCATCCCACCAATCACTACTTATTCCCACAAGCATGGAGATTTAAACTATATAACACCCCGCAATTTTCTGTAAAAGCAGTCATCATCAAGTTAATGGGTACAAAATTTGCCTAATATGCACCCACAAATATTTATTTTCCGTGTTCCTCGCTCCGCTCGCTACTCAAGACGGGGCCACGATCACTGTTGCCAAGGGTGGGCAATCGATACGCACTGTGGAGTGAATAGAACTGTAAGTCGATCTGTACAGAGCTGCGATCTTTCCTAATCCGAGATGTTAGACGTTTGAGCGCTTTTAGTGGAGAGAATGTGCCGTTTAACAGTTATCTCTCGCAGAGTCTATATCTTTCCAGCGTCCTATCTAGCAGCACTTAACGATTTCCGAAATTTTTATTTACAGTATACTATGTGCCCAACTCTGCAACCTGAATAGTAAGGCCCGACTAGTGTCTTCACGCGTTCCACTTTCTGAAAGATGCATATCTTTATCTGGCAACCTGTTTTAGATCTCCTACATGGCCATCGACCGCCGCCAGGGAAAGTCAAGCCAGAGACCCAGTCAGTTAGTATTCTACCACGGCACTGGCAATGACTCCAGCTACCCACGAGGTTGATGGAAACACTGACCATGATAACGTTGCGAAGCGTCAATGCTTCGCGGCTTCAAGACGTCGGCCATCATGAACCGTCATAGTGTTTACAGAAACATTAGACGTCTAAGTGTCCCTTGTTGCTCTGTGCTCTGACAGTCTCGAATCGGGGTCATGCAGGAAGGCCGATCATTGCGAGTTCGGAGGGGCAGAGCATTGACAGTTGCTAAGATGAGATCGAAAACCTAGATCTAAATCTTTATTAATCTATTAAGTATACGTCCGGACTTTCATGCCGTGAGCAGACTCCTAAGCAAGCCGCGCGTCTCGCGAGGGCTGAAGAACGAAGGAAGAGATACTTGATCTTATCTAAATGTAAACAATGACAAATTGAATCTAAGAAATTTGGACTCGTGGGCTAAAGTTGAGCTCAAATACTGGTACAGCCATAGCTGCTAGTTGTCTTCGAGAATAATCTTAACCTCTCAAGCCAGCCTCAAAACTATACTCGTCTCTCGACTGCACCCGAATCTGCCTCTGAGAAGTTACGACGCACTTTCAACCTTATGGATCAACATGCATGCTGGTCACCCGCGTCGAGTTCAGCGCATCTCTGGCCCGTCCATCCCATCGGCGAATACTCTTAATGGCTCCCTCTTTCGACCATACGTGATTTTTTGGGGACCCAGCAAATTTTTCAATCCCCACGCCCTCCGTTGGACCCTCGACTTGCCACCTCTATCTTCCCATGCAAATCCAAGGCATAAGCTCGATGGCCCGCACGAAATGAGAATGAGTAGAAGATTAGCCGCAGCGCAGGTCCAATGAGGGACGCAGTGCATGTAGGCTGCTCATCAGCGGGGCTCACACGCACTGCGACCAACTGACTCTTTTGTTGTCTAAATATTTTAGGGTACGTTTGTCATTGGGTCTGACCGTAGACCAAACTAACCCCCCGACTATCGTCACCCTCCTTGCCATGCGATGCACATGCCTATACCATGTCATAAACCAGCGATAGTTCGAGAGTTCAGGATTGTAGCTCGCGCTTCCACATCTGGCGCACGACAACGAACCAAGACACCTTCGTAATCGCATGAACCAGTATTACCATGGACAGATATTCGTACACTTTAGAGTACCATCGGATGTTCACGTTCAAACCGCCTACTCCCACTGTGCCAGCCCTCCTACCTATTCTTTCCTCTCTAGCTGCATCTTCATTTGAGCCTAATTCGACGCTCTTTTGCAATATCTTTAATAAAACCTCCGGTTTCTTTTCAAATAGCAATCCAACATAACAACGAAACTCCCTGGTCGTAGCAAGGTAACCTAACTGATCGGAAAGAAGAGTATTTCCGAACGCAGGTCGATTCTCCAATCTCTATGCTCCAAACCATCTAGCCTGCTTTCATTTCTTTTGTGCACTTGTATCCTCACAATTGTAGCATCTGAGAGCTGTTCTCTAAAGAACCTTGACCGCCATCATTGGAAGCTGGCCGCTTACCCAAACATGTGGCCTGAATCTTCATCAACAGCCGTCCCTTTCTGGAAGTACATCTGACTGTGCTCGTATAGCGTGCGTTGGCTCTCAATCTCTTACGATATTTTCATTGGAATTCTGTGCCTATTGTCAATGCGAGCCCACTATCTTCTGTCCTCTTGGCAGTCGATAAATTACAGTCGTAGAGTGGGTGTTGTAATATTTCGCATATCTGAAGCAGTAAGAGAGCGTGTCAATAGACTTATTCAGTTGGATGCTGCTTTCGAAAATCTTGTATGATTTGAGCATCTGAGCGAGGTTCCTCGTTCGGTAGGCGTCTTGCGAATTCTGCATCAATTATTTTTTTTAAAAGCTAATTCTTTTCGGCTGCTCTAGTCTCTTCCTTGCTACCATCGCTCTGGGCTCAGTTTCACCAACGTCTAACTTCTACATATATTCTTGACTAAAATAGTGTAATCACTCTGGATCGATTGAGCGTCAGCTGATGAGCCGTGAGAGTTGAAGGCGATGCAGTCACATCTGCCATTCACGCTGGACATCTACTTTATTGACCTCGACACCCCTCTTTCTTCCACTTGCTACACTTTATGTCGGAAAATACAGGAGGATTCTTTACAAATTCGAGTAAATTCAATATCAATGGAGGAAATTTCATCGATCTGTCTCGTCGTGGGATGAGCGGTATAAAATCTTTCATTAGCTTCGTCAACCAACGGTTTTCCCGCTAACTCTTGTCTCTAGGCATACAGTATCTTCATCAGTCCATTGCATCAGGCGCTATGCATGATTCTGATGCCCGCTACGATCCTCCCAAATGCCATCCCAAGACTCGCACTATGGTACTAGACGCTATCATGAAATGGATTCGAAACAAAGACCGTAATACCAAAATTCTATGGCTAAACGGTCCTGCTGGAGCTGGGAAATCAGCTATTGCACAAACTATTTGCGAAATGAGTGCTGAGTCTGGACATCTTGGTGCCAGTTTCTTCTTTTCACGCACAGATCCGACACGGAATAATCCGACCAATCTTTTCCCGACAATCGCGTACCAATTAGCCATGTATTCTCTGAATTTCAAGAGTCACCTTGAGACGATAATTGAGCTCGACCCATCTGTTATTACTAAAGCCATGGACATACAGCTCCAGCAACTTATTCTGTTGCCCTTTCAGCCTTTGAATGATGTGGAATCTACACCTTCTCGCGTTGTGGTGATTGATGGGTTGGATGAGTGTATCGATGAGAAGAGACAAGTTCGAATTCTTCAATTGATATGTTCTGCTTTATCCACAGGTGGACATCCTTTTTGTGTTCTTATTACTAGCCGTTCTGAGCACCACATTTCGACCGAGTTCCAACAAAGATATATCTCAAAGTTATACCATCAGATATCACTCGCATACACAGATGATACGGATATTCGGCTTGTTCTTGAGAGTGGATTTCTGGAAATTTTAGAAAACCCTATGCATCGGGATAGCATGCATGATATAGCGAGACCATGGCCATCCCAAGATATAATCAAAGATCTTGTCACACGGGCTTCTGGACAATTTATATATGCTGTCACTGTCCTTAAGTATGTCGACGATGCAGATTTTCGAGCGGCAGACCAATTAGAAGCTGTATTGAATGCAGATAACCGGAATGTGGACAAAAATAATCCCTTCTCACAACTCGACGCTTTATATATCGAAATTCTATCACGATGCAGAGATATAAGGAACACATTAAATGTGTTAAGTGTTCTTATTGTGCAATCTGGGGATTTCATGCCTACTTCTTTTAGTATTCCTAATTCCATCCATTTGTCCATAATTGAATATATTCTCTCCCTTGACTCAGGAATTGCCCGTTTATCACTTCGGCATTTACACTCACTTGTACATGTGCCAGAAGTTACGGACCGGCATCGCAGTATTTTCTTCCACCATAAATCATTCCTTGATTTCCTCTCCACTCCACTCCGCTCTGGGAGCTATTTTGTGGATACATCAGCTACGCACTTCAAGATTGTTATAGCTTGTTTCCGCATCATGGAAGAAATTAGGCCAGAAAGTACACTTAAGGAATATGGTATGCTTCATTACTAAGACTCGATGTAACCATTTTACCTGACTGTAATATGCTACAGCTTTCCTGTTCTATGCTCTGAGATATTGGCCTTATCACTATAGAGCCTGCAGTATAGACCACCAAGAAGAGCTCAATTATCTTTTCAGTGAATTTGATTTCTCAAAGTACTGCATTGGGGCGGTAATACCTCCCTATCAGTGTTTAAACCCGGATAAATTAGGTGCTGCCATAACTCTTTGGACTGTGAAAACTGAGAATCGATCATTTGACGAAACCGGAGCACTGATTGATTTTCGTCCACATTATGGATATCCGGGAAGGACATGGCTTGAAGATCCAGTGCTAATCATAAAGTTCAAAGAGAAGCTTAATGTCATATTCCGTAATCTTCTTGACAAAGCATCTCAATCTAATTCCCATTGCCTTGTAAACAGTATACTCTGTATCCTCCACCAATACAGTTGGGTCCACAAATCTATTCTTGGGTCAGTGATTGCTCTATTTGACAATGGCAAACTAGCAGTTCTGTCAGAGTTGTATCCACTCCTCAACTGCAATGAATTTCCACATTATGTCACCTTTCCAGGACGATCTGGTCTCACAGACACTACTGTTAACATTCGTAATACTCAATTGAGGTATTTCCTATTAGAGGAAGCGCAATCAGGCAGACACTGTTTAACTGCACAGAGCTACACTTCAGCTGCTCTATTAATACTTCAAGAAATTAACCGACAACCAACCTTGAATCAGGATATGGAAAACTGGGAAGAGCGCATTGAGTGCGTGATTACTCATTATTACATCAATTTAGTTTGTGCTAACATCATTAAAATGTATGCTTTGGTAGGATATTCACTATGTGGATGAAATTATTAGAGAAAAGCATCCCCATTGAGCAATTGCTGTCTCTTCTGGATTCTACTGCAGCCACATACTCAGAAGATTTAATTAGGCAGATTTCATATTGGCATGCTGTTTCAAAGGACATCATTTGCTGGATGGGGACTTCGGAATACTATGTCGAAAATGACACTGCTGATCGGCTTTCCGCCTATAAACCATTGGACCATGTTATGCTGTTTCCCACTTTCGTTGCCACCTTAAAGGTAAGTCCAGAAAAGAAAAATGATATTTCTCATTTTCATCAATTTTCAATGTAGGGATGGCAAGATGAATACCCTGGACACAATCAATTTGCCCGATACAAAGGATTGGTTCGAAAATGGGAAAATATTTCACAGAGTGTGCGACATTATGCAAAACTTTACAAGGGAATATACTCCAGCAAATATAAAGAATATTGGCGGCTTAGGACAGAAATTAAGAATAATCCAGACCATCCTGACAGCATCAGGCTATATCAAATGGCGAACAAACAGGTCTGTCGAATACCTGACTTGGAAGAAGTATTGAATGCCGAAGGATATTCAGAGGGGAGCTTAGACGAGGATAAATTATGGCCGTGCACTACGGAGGGTAATTCAGCAGAGAGCTCAGAGGAAGACGAGTTAGGTTGGTGCACACCAGAGGAAGAATTATAGAGCTCCTTTGGTCATCAGACATATCATAGGGAGTAGCTGTCTATTCACCGAATGCATGTACACCGTAACAGGGTAGAATTGAATTGGTTGCTTTAGGATTCATTAGACACATACCGTTCTCTGTGATGGTGCGGATAGGATAGGTACTTATTGCCAGAGACCACAAGTGATGAGATGACGTAACTTGAACAGCATTCTTTGCCAAATGCAGCCTATTTAAAATTTCATTGATTCCAGGCCAGCAAATAGTTAATAGCACATATGATGCAATCGTTGTGTAACTCGCTAACTAACTCATAGGTAACACGTCAATCTCTTATTATTATTAATTATGTTGCAGTCAGCTAAGAAATAAGTCTGGCATGTGTCAAGTATACCTGATTCGGCGCACTAAGGATGTGGGTATGTTGTGTTGGACGTGACTTTCAGAGGTCCAATAAATAGCTTGCAGTGAGAGCTCGAACATACGAAGCCTAAATAACTCGAGCATCAAGGGCTGAATGCCTTTAAGGTCTGGACGGGCATTGCGACGAATACTTGAATGCAGAGGAAGACGCTATTGACGTCTTGCGGAATGCTACAAGCTTTTATCCTAGGTTGAATATAGCTGTAAAAAATACAGGTTTGATGTGCAACAGACCCTGAGAATGCTGAAGATGTGGAGGCAGGATATTCGTTTACTCGATGCAAGGTTGGTATGCTCCCACTTACTCTTACACTTAAATGGCACTCAAACAAGACTCGACATTCGAAGTTTGTACGTCCATAAGCAAACAGATGGGAGGGCGACGGCAAGGCAGATGAGGATAACTGGGGACTGGATAAGCGAGTGAGGCGGTGAGCGAGGTAGAGAAGGGAGTAAGCGATAGGGATGATCGGGAATGAGTTAGGAGGTGTGTGACTAGGAGGGAGGCTCAGGGCAGGAAATCCCGAGCGAGGCCGTATACAAAGGCGTGAGTGCGAAGCACAACTCTGTTTGAATTGTATTTGCTCCTCCATACTCAAATTAAAGAACTTCATCTTCGTAGGGTCACATATACTGTCCCTGGTGGTAATAAGAGTATATGGAATGATATCACCGAGAACGCGAGCCAGTAAATCTGAATTATCTCGTTCATGTTTTCTGAGCTCCCAGGATGCACATCTATTTGTAACGGAATAAATTAAATTAAAGCTCAGTCAGATATGAATTGACTGATATATAATGAGACGTAGCAATACCTAACGGAATAAAATAAAGTAAAGCTACGAGGATAATCAGTAAGAGAGAAATGAAATAAGTAAGTACGTTGTAACTCACCTCAGTCAGATATGAATTGACTGAGGTGTTTCTACACTATCTAGAGACCTTTTATACTACAAAAAAGAATAAAAGGAGTATGAACAGAAGTAGAATTAAACATACTAATCAGTTGTATCTATGTTACAGAATCCGAGTAATAAATGCGTTGCTATTTTGTCTAAATAATACGTGGGTCCAATATTAGGAATTCCGAGTGGATATTCAAGGGCGGGCGATGCGCGAGAGACGGTTTGTATTTCCAACAATTTGTGTTTCTGAGTGTCCGTCCGTTGACGAGCTCCTGCGTAATCGGAGTCGGCATAATATCGTGCGACTTCTTCCAGAGCCCCTCGATCTGTCACCGCACATCAATTCGCTACCACTTCTACTTCTAACGAATAACACGAGATAATGGACGGCTCTCTGCATGCTTGGTTTTGCCCAGAGCTATATCATGGACATGGGGATCGACACACCATGCAACTACACAAATATTGCTATTATTCATCCCTCTTGGCCTTTTGTCAAGCGTTTGGAAATCTCGATAGTACGTAGCTAGTTATCGGACAATATATGGGTCATATGCTACTTCACATTAAAGTCTGAAGTACACATTTAATCCGTGTTTAAGCTGATAGATTTTGCCCATGGGGACACAGAGCTATGAGGGAAGGTTGGCCGAATGACCATCAGTGACTTTTTTCCTGTTCGACCACGCAACAATAATTTTGCCTCTTTGATACACGCATCGAGTCCGGCACAGCTGTGGATATTAGCTGGATCAGCTATCGTCTCTGTCAAGAGTTCAATATAACAGAGATTCTCGAGTGGTCGTAGTGAACGAATAAGATCCTGGGCAAGGTGTAAGCCAAAGCCATAAAACATTAAAAGATGAGAACCTACTGCTGAATGAAAATATGCTGGTATCATGATAGACCGAAGACCAGGAAGAACCTTTATAATCCCTACATGTGCAATGTTATAAGGCGTCGTACGAAAAGTTCATCGAATCCTAAACTCACATTCCGAACAAATCCACCCCCCAATAGCTTCGACAGCTTTGCAATTCTTTTCGATCACTGGGAGTAGCGGAGCCATATACTCGCAGATAACAGTTCTCACATTCTTACACGATTGTAAGATAATGCTGCAATATGCCCTTGGAGGCAGGATAATGGTCTTGATGTTGGGGAATGTATGTTTCTTAAATGCATTCTTCAGGGCTGTGATTGTTATGTCGTTCGGTAAAATCTGCAAGGTATGTAGATTTTTGAGCACTTTGAGGAGCCGGACAACTTCCTGGAGCGGGGTTACGTGTGAATAGGCAGTGCTCGGAAGCTTTATCGTCAAGGCGCTGAATGATAGGAGAAGATTAAATCAGATACGCATTCTCCTAGATTTGTTCATGATAACTTACCGCACTAATGAGGCCTCAGTCAAATGGTTCCTGAAAAAAGCGCTCAGACATCTCAAACGGTTGCCAATTTTCTCAGAATAGACGGAGATGCATACAGCATGTTCCCAGAGCAATGAATAAAGCATAAATCTCCATAAATGGCAGGTTTGAGCGAGTGCTCGCAAGGCTCTTGGGCGCTCGACTGTATGAGATTGATAAATCGGTGGAAAGGTTTCGTTGTCGTTTGGATGCGGTATAATCATAGTACGGAAGTAAGAAAGTATTTCTGTTAAAATCTCAATTGGTAGCTCCAGTGCCTTCGATTTGCCAGTGGTGGCTTTCTCTGTTGGAACTTGGGGCTCAGAAACTTTGCTAGCGGGTGCTACTGAAGTTTTCTGCCGCTTGGAAGGTCGCTTTGTAGGCATCTATGTTTTAGGCTTTGTAGGATGTAAAACGATTGAAACCACCCCGTCAGAGTGTTTGAGAGCGGCCTTGAAGTAGTCTCCCAAAGACAGACCTAAACGTAGAAAACAGTAATAAAAAAAGAAACAAAGAAAAACAAAAAACAAAAAAAAACAACACGTGCACGTGTCTCACATCCCAGACTCCGGATGTATTATTGATGCCATCAGTGTCACCACACCAAGCTAAGCATGCACCCTCATCCTTCATCGCACTAGACGCAATGCTCACACTTCCTATCGATAGTTTGCTCATCTACTGAATTGACGGCAGTCTCCTAATGTATTGTCCAACGTCCTGCCTCGACATGATCGACGTCATGTCCCGCTCACAGGATTGTCTCAATATGCTCTGAAGTCGGCACGAACGATGTCCCTCAAAGATGCTGCTAATACAAGTGCCCTCCAACCTTCGAGGGTGGTCGAACAGGTCTTATACCCCCGTCGTCTCTGCACCATCCCTTGATTACTTCACACTAGAGTAAACACCATCTCTCATTTCATGTTTCATCTGACTGCTGCTAAGGCCGCTGAGCAGGAGCCGTACTACACACCGGCGTGTACCTCCTAATCTTTGTTGCGCACTTGCGAAAGATGGTGTCCGTCAATCCGCATCAATGACGCAGCTCCTAACTTGCTCTCACCATTATGGCAAGCGGGCATGGTAGCATGAGTGCCCGTCTGCGAGGAGGTTGTGGACATGCGAGGGGAGGGGACCCTGCTTTTGTTGCCGCCAGTTATGCGGAAGAGGTAGCTATTCCATTCATCGCTGAGGGTGTCGGTGGGGACTTCCAGGTGACGAGGTTTGAGGAGCTGCTGGTGGTGGGCATTGTCACCATTGGACCTGGACACGCTGACAGTATTTTCGCTTCATGTTACTCGCGTCGTCAGCAGGATCAGTAGCGTGAATATGTTCAGCCGCTCCGTTCGTGTCATCCCCCACTTGCACTTGACCCGTGCTGAATTCACAATGGCTGCGACTGGCTCATGAAGCTTTGAAGAATGACGTAACTTCACTATACTCGTCAAGATAGAATCGACTTCGGATTTTCTCACTGCATCTTTTCTGATCCAACTACACTCAGGCTGCTTCCTGCTCCACCAGCTATCCTGCCGCACTTGATCCGTGCAACCACAACTGGGCGACATTTCTATGCGCTGCAATTCCGCCCAAACGTTCGCCGTTGCCCGCCTTTGCACACTTGACACCACATATATCCTATCTCGTACCCCATACTCAAATTGACGAACCTCTTCATTACCATAGAGCTTGCATGTACGCTATTAAGTAAAGATGGAATGACTATCATCGAGAACACGATGCCAGCAAATCTAAAGCTATTCGGTTCATGTTTACTGAGCTCCCAGTATGCCACCTGTTTGTGTTCCTACGTGTCCCTCCGTTAGCGAGCTCCTGCACAATCAGAGTCGGCATAGTACTGTGCCACCTCGTCTTGAGCCCTCGACCCGTCACCGCGTGTCATTTCACCACTACTTCGAACGAATAAAGGATAGGTTTCTACATGCTGTTTGTCATGAGCATCGACATACCGCGCGGACCCCATGAGATTGTACATCACTCTTGGTCTTTGTCCAACATTGGAAGTCTCAAGATGCAGCTAGGCACCAGATAATATAATACCACTTCACATTGGTGTCTGAAGTACATGTCTAATCCGCGTTCAAGCTGATGGATTTTGTCCATGGGGCAATAGGCTCTCTATTAAAAACGACAGACCGAACAACCATCAATGACTTCTTTCCTGTTTGACTACGCAACAAGTTTTTTGCCATTTCGATCAAACAATTCATCATTTGGTTTGATTCAACGTCTGCCGGATCATCTATTGGCATGAACGTCACGAGTTCGATATAGCGGGGCTTCGTGTTCTTCAATGGATATAGCCATCGAAGAAAAACCTGTGGGAGGTGTAAGTCAAAGGAATAAACGAGTAAAAGACAAAAACTTACCTGTGAATCAACAAACGATAGTATCATGATAGACTGAAGACCAGGAAGAATGCTTGTGATGCCTATATGCGAAGTGTTATGAGCAGAGATCTATCGAAAGGATTAAATCCTAAACTTACACTGCGCACAGAGTCCTGAGTCATTCGCCCTTCAATAGCTTCGACAGATATGCAATTCTTTTCGACTACTTCGAGTAGCTGCACCATAGTTGTATATATACCAGTGCAGAGAATGGTTCTCACATTTTTACATGACCGTAAGATACTCCTAGTTCAATATGAACCTGGATACAGGATACTTTACCATGGCTTGCAACCTAAAGATATACAGTATCTTCATAACCGGCAGGTCTGGGAGAGTGCTCGCAAGACTTTTGGGCGCTCAAATGTATTAGGCTGATACATCTGTGGAAAGGTGTCGTTATCTTTTGGGTGTGTTATCAACTTCGGTACACTCATAGTATAGAAGTAAGAAAGTATTTCTTTTAAAATCTCCAGTGGCATTTCGAGCGCCTTGGATTGTGAGTGGTGGCCTTCTTTTTTGAAGTTTTTTTGTCGCCTGAAAGCCAGCTTTGCAGGCATCTCTGTTTTAAGGCTTTATAAAGGCGATTGAAATCACGCTGTTAGAGTGTTCGAGGGTGGATGCAAAGTAATCTCCTGGAGATGTGCAGGAAACAGTAAGAAAAGCAACAACCCCGTGTGGTCGTTGTTGAGGTCGCTTTTGCTGAGACATGAACCGAAGTACGGGGCCGTGGTCTCAATGTCCTCTCATCTGTCAGCTACATATTAAATGATCAAAGGCATACCCATGGCCGTAGTCTCCCCGCCATGATCAGAATCCAACGAGCCTCGAGAGCCGTCGTTAGATTTGATGTCACTCTCAGCACATTTGTATCGTTCTGTGTGTAGATTTGAAAAGACAGAGTGGAGCACGGTGGCGAATATATGAAAAGGCGATAGACATATTAAAACGCTCAAAGGCTCATGCAGCATAGCGTGGCATAAAGGCCTAGTATATTTTATCGCATGTATAAGAACGGAGTATGATCGAATACATTACGTGCAGCGCTGCCCTCGTCCAACCTTCCTGAACTACTCATCTCCGGATCCTTTGACGTTCGATTTTTGTACAAAAATGGCCTGTCTTTCTCGGGAGCGTATGGATATTGAAGTTGAGCTCGTCACGAAAGTACGAAAGTGGAGTAGATGTAGGAGAATTTGAATTGAAGTTGGGAGATTAATTGAGTTGCAAGAAGGTGCAGTTGAAGTCGAGGGCCACAAAAGGTTGAAGGGAAAGGATTGGTTGCCTTGTGCTGCGAGGCCTCGATGGCGGCGAGCTTGGCTTTTTCTGGGAGACGCGTTTGGCGAGGAGGACACTGAGGAAGGGGGTCAGTATGTGATCGGATAAGAGTGATAATGAAAGAGTGAGAGCAAGAAAGGTAGAAGAGCGGATAGGGAAGAGATACGAAAATACGAAGAAAATGAAAGGGAAGAAATGACACGGAAATAAACAGATCGACACGCACTCGAACTCGACCTTCTGCTCCTTCTTCTGGATTTCGAGCTTGCAGCGCTGAGAGAACGGAAGTGCCGGCGGCGTTGGAGATGGATGGGTGACGAGGCGCTAAATCTTAGGGCTGCCGATAAACGAAGTAAGTCAAAAGAAATAATGAAATAATCATGGAACTCACGCCTTGGTGTACGGCTTTGTCTCAAGGTCCTTCTTGCTCTAAACCTCTCTCATAACCAGATATTTCCTAACATCGTCTTCCTTGCTCAAGTTGAAGAACCTCCTAATCTTCGTGGCGCGCTTGGGGAGGACGGTGTCGATGAGTCCGAGGATCTCACCCTCACTTGCTTGACGATGACGAGCGTGAGGACGGCGATATTGGGACCAACGATGCAGCCGCGGACGGATTTGCGCTTACGCTCGCCAGCGCGGTAGCAGGAGTGGCCGTCGGCAAGGAGGCGGACACGGGAGGGTAGGACGACGCATTGTTTCATCGGGAAGCCGGAAGCCTTGCTTGTCGTTGCTGCCAGTGATGCAGAGAATATAGCCTTTCCATTTGTCGCCAAGGGAGTCGCCAGGGACTTTGGGGGCGACTTTCCTGTCGTAGAAGATGCGGCTGCGAGATGCGTTGGGTTGGGGAAAAAGAAAATTATAGGGATGGGACGCACTAACATCTCCTTTATCGAGGTTGATGGAGCTGTCGGGTTCTTGTTGCGGGATCTGAAGACAACGCCCAGACAGCAATCGTGCCAGAAGTCGGCGGCATCTTCATGGACTCGGTTGAGCAAGTGCTTGAGAGTTGAATAAGCCTGTGCTGGCGAGTCACGTATAGGTTGGATGGGAGAAGGGTGACCGTATGCTGGGGTCGAGGACTCGGAGGGGTGAGCATAGATGAGAACTAGGACAAGCTAACAAACGATGAGAAGGCAACGATTGGGAGGAAGGTACACCGGAGGGAGCGCGTGGGAGAGAAACCACGCGTGCTGGAGGCCATCATGCATCACCGTCTGAATGATACACGCTCAAACACCTTTCCAATTCCTTCGATGTGCCTGCAACAATCGTCCCCTATCCTTCCTCGAGTCATCATTAGTTCAAATTCTTGGCTACATATAGTGGAAAGACACATTCAACTGAGTGTAAATGTACCCACAGTTACAACTTCCTCTTCACTTTGCCCTTGAAATCATACTGGCCTCTCGATCGTGTCCTAATCCCCCGCTGTCAAAGCAGAACTCAGTGTTGGACCACGATGCGCTCTCAGTCTTATTCATCAACGCTCCCCACATGCGTCAAGTCCAACGCATCTCTAGCTATTCAATCAGTCATTGACCCATACTTCGTTAATGGCCTACATGATTTCTGGGGATGTAGCACGTTCTTCAACCCCCTCACCGTTTTTGCAGCTGCGAGGCATAACCTCGACGCGGAGCTCTGGGCATATGAGTCAGAGAGTGGTAGATGATCAGCGGGGATAGCACCAATTGTGGCTGGGAGCAACTATATGCTCTTCGGGGAGAGGGCTGACAGGGGGGTTGATAGAACGGCTCTTGATTGACGCAGTATTATGCTATGTGCTTTGTCGTTGAGTTCAAATATACGCCAACTAATTCCCCGACTAACTCCCCGACTTGTAGCTTTCTGCTCAGTCATCGACGCCATCGGGGCTCTACCCAGTGCTCGAAACTTATACCATATCGCATATCTAGCGCTCCAGTAACAATTTGTGCGTTCAACATCACGGCTGAGGCCATTAATTCGGTGCACAATGACGAGGAACACGCAAACCGCTATGTATTCACCTCGGCGGATATACATATCGAGATATATTTACGCTCTTTGCACCAGACTCTTTTCAAACAAGCTTTCATGGCTGCATTCCTCCTCTTCCATTTCTTCCTCTCTACCTCCATCGTCCTCGTCGTGGTACGATCTCTTTCCTCTCCTGGTGCATCAGTAGCTGCTTGTTGGTTGGATGGCACGAGTCGTGACTTGCGAAGCAGCCGGACCCTAGAAACCCAGCTGTGATTGGACTACGGTAACTGGGCTGCCTGGTCGTTTTCAAGTAACAACATATCTCTATTTGGGATGTTAATCTATCGTCGATACCCCTGTATAGCGTATCGATGCACTTACCTGCTGTCGTTTGCAGCACCGTGGTGTCACTCTACCCTAGAGGATGGATCATCTGTACTGTGCATCGTCTCCTACTTCTCGACCGAGAATCCCTCTGTCCTTTACATCATTTAGCATGTGTCAACGAGCAGTATGTCACTACTTGGGTGTAGCATCCTCTCGCGATTGATGAATCATCTATATCATGTTCTCTCAGGCAGCGACATCGTTCAACGCAAATCGGAATGGGAACTTGATGAACCAAATACTACGAAAGAGTCATTTTAGGAGTCTACGGTTGAGTTCTGATAGACAACGGCTGCTTCGTCACGCGCCATATGTTTCTGGCTTGCGTGTGGGTTGAGGAAGTCAGAAGAGGTGGACGTCAAATACTCCAAGTTCATGAATGGGTCAATTGTAAGTACCACTTATCATCCATCCGCAGTCATAACTTGCCTAATCATTCTTCAGCCTCTGCTATCGTCAGCCTTGTACATTCGTCGACATTAGCCTTAAGTCCACTCGTTATTATCCTACACATCACATGCAT
Source organism: Crucibulum laeve (assembly GCA_004379715.1). Lineage (NCBI taxonomy): Eukaryota > Fungi > Basidiomycota > Agaricomycetes > Agaricales > Nidulariaceae > Crucibulum > Crucibulum laeve. The sequence continues at coordinate 623,338 of ML213604.1, forward strand.
CAAGCATCGTTAACGTCGTTAGCCTCAGAGCCGCCACCGGCAGTCTCGAGCACTGAGTCAGACGTGTCCATCTTCTTCTCTTTCTCGGAGAACATCAGTCTACAATGGTTTGATAGAGTACATGCTCCGGTCCCGCTGCGTCTCTCTCGAACGAGTCGTGCCGGAAAGCCAGGCAGCTCAGTCTACAAGTGACCCATGAACATTATTCATGCAGCGACTGCCATCGCATGTGCTTTCAGAAAGGCAGCATCACAGTTCGTCAACGAACAATGCTCAGTAACACGTGACGCTAGTGCACGCTCTTGTCCCTCCTCGACTGTTTACTTAGTCAACTTTTAGTCCCCTCTTCCAACCGAAAATGTTCATTATCACTGTCATCTCGCGATCTCATCTGCCATTCACATCCATCATTGCCTGCTCTCTCCAGGCTAAGCGGCTCGATGTACATACAACCTTCGTGTAGAGTAGGTAGGTATAGATGGCGGCTTAATCTCAACTTAAAACTGCGTACAGGCATTGTGACGGACAATAGTGACGCCGTTAAGCAGCAGTGCTTGTTGAAATAAACGAAGCAGTCTTGTTTAGTTCGGGTTTTTAGACAGTGACCCTCGCAAACGCGCGGGGTATTTGTTACAATTTAGTACTACTTATATACTGAGAAGAAATGATAAAACACGGCGTAGAACACCATAAGAATGAAAGATAAATAAAAGGTACGTGTTTTAAGGGGAGAAATGAAGAATTAATATATACTACGCACAGGACAAAGCCATGAATTTCTCTTCCGGGAAAATGTGAGAAAATTTTAGATTTGACTCGAATTATCCTTACATTTCCCGCCACATTTTCCGCAAAGCAAATGTTGAGATAATGACCAATTTTTCTTACATTATCCTTACATTATCCCGCACATTTTCCTCACATTTTCCTTTCAAATTTTTGAAATCACAAATATCGGTTCGATACAAATATTAGCGCTTGCATATATATTAGCTCATAGACCGATCTATACCTGTAGCTTATACTGATACAAATAGCCGTTCATCTACAGAGCAGCGAGCACATTGTAGATATTTTTAGCGAATTAATAGAACTATTTACCGTCCTGTGATATCCTGGATAGCTTGTAAGGATCTGACGTGAACTAGAACTGTGGGTAAGGGACACACGATACTCCTTGACGGCTATCCATGCAGTGGATGTGGATACTGGCGGCCTGGATAATGATTGCGCACTCGTATGGTGCCGAGAGGGCCACATCCTATTAACATAACAGTGTGAGAACAGGCGGAGAGGTAGAAGATAACTGCACACCAGTTCGCAACTAACATAACATTAAACTCAATCCGAGTTAAACTTGCCACAACGGATGATCTTGCTCTCGACGGCAGTCGGATAGAAGTCTTAGTAAATGCGCGCTAATGTCGAAAGAGCAGAGCCTGAAACTGCGAACTGAATAAAAGGAGAACGTGGAGTCATATACAAATGAACTAGAATGAAGGAATTCACCTCCAGTTGATGAGGTGCCTCCAAACATCTTCCATTCTGAATAACTTCAGGGTGGTGCGGTTCTTCGAAACCTTATCATCCACAAGGTACACCTCCCCCATAGCGCTTACGTCAAGAACATTATAAAGTCGACGATGCCTGCATAGATGCTGGGAGTGACATCAACAATCTCATAAAGCGAGGGAGAGCGAGGGCAGAGGGACGCTGGACAGAGATGTGCGTTGAAGAGATTGCCGTAGGAGACTCGGTATACCTCGATAATATGAAAACACATTCGCGGAATCGAGTAGTAGACGTTGCACCTAGCTTGACAATGGAGGAGTCTGAGATAGCGGCATAGATGAGTGGCAATGAAATCGAAGATTTCAGCAACGGAGAAGGTGACCTGGAGAAGCAGGCACATATGCCTCCGTATATCTTTCTTCTACAATGATGATCAGTAATACGTAACAGAAGGAAATAAATAATACTCTCAGTGCAGGAGGAGTGGTAAGATCATCCTGTATATGCCTATGTGCGTCGAGCAGAGACAGATGATGAATAACGGTGTCATTGACGCTTTCATATGCTGGGAAGTCACTACTGAAGAGTGTGTGCTCGCAGTTCAGCCTACTCAAGTGGGACAAAGACTGGAATCATTAATTTTATAGCGCATATAGTCACTCACCTAAGCCGTTATCCTCATCCACGTCACTCTCTCCTTCGAATATATCAAGAAACCAATCATCCTCGTCCTCTGAGCTGCCTGTGCTTGACATAATGCTCATTCTATCGTAATCGGAAATTGGCAGTTCACTCACTGCAGTCTCACAGCTGTGAGAGTTAGCCCCTAAGAGCTCGTCTTCCGTCTCTTGAGCTTCAGCAAAGTCGTTGTCATCAGTGGTGTTTGTGGTGAACGAAATCAAGACAAGCCTTGAGATCGTGGAACTTGAGGTCAATAACTGTCCAGATGTCGCTTGATCTGACGCTTCGTCTAGTACATAAAGCCATTCAGCGGCTTAGAGCATCTTGAGCATGTACACGGTAGCTTCAGAGCAACATGTCGTTGATCGTTGCTCATGAGCGGGGTGCCTGGCCGTCACCAATAGGAATCCAGAAGACAAAGAACCTAGAACTAAGCCCAAGAGACCACGAGAGATAGCAGAGAAAGTACAGAGTATGAGCAGCGCGACGCGACGCATATAGCGGGAGCTTGATACACACGTGGTGGTTAAGGATCAAAGTATGATCATGATCGCTCGAGTTTCACAATCTGTCGACGTGCGATTGAATCTCAGGGTTCAAGATTTTTCTCCAAGGAAAATGTAAGACTATTTCAAATTTTCTAAAGTTGTGCTACGAGGGAAATGTTCAAAAGGATAATGTGGGAATAATGTCAGATAATTTCAAATTTTCTCAAAATATGCCGGGGGAAAAATCTATGACTTTGTGCTGTGACGGAGACCATAGCACATTATGGTAGAAAGCTGAATTTAGAAGGAGCAGTGGAGCGCTCATTATTCCAACAGTGCTTTCGCCGTCCCCAACTTTTTAAATTCCATTTTCGAATGGCGTAAGCTCAAGCATTTGCGTTAAAGTGGCTGGTTGGTCGATTGTCTTCCATTGCATTGCATTCAATACGTCTGATGCTAATATTTTCCTGAGTCCATTCGATAGTTTGGACACATGGTATGCACTTCGGGTACTCGAATCTCGGACCGATTTATCGATTGAGCGCTAACTTCTAATCACGGCATAAGATCAAGATGGTCTGTTGTGCTCCATCGCCGTCTTCGCTCACATCATCTTCTTTGCACTCCCTCCAAGTGCTTTTCATTCCACACCCTATTTCCTTGCGCTAATTATCGACCCTCATTTCTTTGCTCTTCGCACCCATTATGGCAGGCAATTCAGGCGGATTCTTTACAAATTCACGCAACTTCAATATCTATGGAGGCACTTTCAGTGATACGTCCAGACGCGGGATGAATGGTATGTATAAGATCTTTCAATGGCCTGGAACATACTAAGCTGTGTGCTGGCTGTTGGCTCTAGGTATGCAGTACCTTCATCAATCCATTGCATCAGGTGCAATGCATGACTCCGACGCTAGATATGATCCTCCTAAATGCCATCCCAAGACTCGCACTTGGATTCTCGATTCTATCATGAAATTGGTTCGAGCGGAAGATCGAAATACTAAAATTCTGTGGCTAAGCAGTCCTGCTGGGGCTGGTAAATCAGCTATCGCGCAAACTATCTGCGAAATGAGTGCCGAGTCTCGTCACCTTGCTGCCAGCTTCTTTTTTTCCCGTACAGATTCAACGCGCAATAGTCCTACTCATCTTTTCTCAACGATTGCATACCAGATAGCTATGCACTCTCCACACTTTAGGAGTCACCTTGAATCAATAATGGAGCGGGACCCATCCATTCTCACTAAATCCATGGATATCCAACTACAACAACTCATTCTGTTACCCATCCAACTTATAACAAATGGAGAGGCTATTCCTCCTCCGGTGATAATTGATGGCTTAGATGAGTGTATCAATGAGAAACAGACTCATATCTTGCAATTGATAAGCAAAGCTGTATCTACCAAAGGTTTTCCATTGTGTGTTCTTGTTAGTAGTCGTCCTGAGCGCCACCTTATGGATGAGTTTGAACAAGAATATATTTCAAAGTTATTTCATGAGCTCTCTCTTACGACTACAACAACTACATATTCGGACATTCGGCTTGTTCTCGAGAGTGGATTCTTGAAAATTCTGGAAAGCTCTACACATCGAGATACTATGAAAGGAATAGTAAGGCCATGGCCTTCCAAAGCTATACTAGATGAGCTGGTATCAAGGATTTCTGGGCAATTTATATATGCTGCAACTGTTCTTAAATATGTTGATAATCCAGATTCCCGACCAATAAATCAACTGGAAACTATATTACAGGCCAATCTCCGAATTGTTGGTCAAATAAATCCCTTTTCACAGCTGGATGCTTTATATGCACAAATCCTATCCCAGTGTAGGAACACAGATACCACATTGCAGGTGCTAGGTATTTTGATTGCAACAGACATTAATACAGCCAACATTTATCTTAAAACTCCACTCAACCTATCCATAATTGAACATTTCCTATCCCTTGAAACAGGAATGGTCCATGTTTCACTTCGGCAACTCCATTCACTTGTATATGTATTTGTTAATGGTGGAACTGGTTTTCACCATAAATCATTTGTTGATTTTCTTTCCACTCCACAGCACTCTGAAAGATATTTTGTGGATATATCTGCTATTCACTTCAAAATTTCTGTAGCCTGTTTCCACATCATGGAAGAGATTAGGCCAGAAAGTACAATCAAGGACTATAGTATGTTTAAATATCAATGTGTGCTGGTAACTTTACCTGACCCTAGGTATTCTACAGATTTCCTGATCTATGCTCTCAGATTTTGGCCACATCACTATAGAGCCTGTGGCGCACAATACCAAGATCAACTCAACCATCTTTTCAGTGAATTTGATTTCTCAATGTACTGTATTGGGGCAGTGGTACCACCCTATAGGTTCTTAGACTATAATAAATTAAGTCATGCCATCAATGACTGGGACCTCAATGATGATACTAGTAATTTTTTCAACACTGGCAGAGCCTTGGTTGATTTTCATCCAGAGGTTGGATATCCAGCAGAAGAATCTGAATGGCTTGAATATCCAGTGCTAATAAAAAAATTCCAAGAATTACTCTCACATTCCACAATGTTCTTGATAGGGCAGTTGAATCCAATGATCATTGCCTTGTGAACAGTCTGTTATGTATTCTTTCTCAATTTGGAAGGATCTATAAATCCATTCTCAACTCACTATCTGCTCTACTTTATGATGGCAGACCAGCAGCTCTGTCAGAATTGCATCCATTTCTCAGTTATCATGATGAGTCACTTAAGCCACTTGACTTATGTCATTATATTCATGCTTCAGATCTATGGCCCACAATCTCTTATGTTGCCATTTATAGTTCTCAGCTAAAAAAAATCCTATTTGATCAAGCATGCTCAAAGAGACACTGTTTAAATTCTCAAAGCTACACTTCAGCTGCTCTATTGCTACTAAAAAATATTAATCAACAATCAACCTTGACTCAGGAAATGGACAACTGGCAAGAGTGCACTGAGTGTGTAATTATCCACCATTATTGAATATTAGCTGGTGCTAACAACAAATGTATGTTTTCATAGAATCTTCACAATGTGGATTTTTTTATTAGAGAAGGGTATCCCCACTGAGGAGCTAATACACCTTCTGGATTCTATTGCAGATGTATACTCAGATGAATTAATTCAGTAACTTATGTTTTGGCATATTGTCTCAAAGGACATAATTGGTTGGCCTCCAAATTACACATACCCCATTGAAGATGAAATAACTGTCTATCCCAATAATTCCAATTACATGATATCACGTGACACACCACCACGTCTCAGTGTTATCTTTAATGATGATGCAGCAGACCTTTACTTGGGCCCAAGTAACCAAATTATTATATTTGAAGATTTCATTTCCACTTTACAGGTAAGTCCAAAGTTCAAGGTCCCAATTAATCATAGTCACTGAATTCTTGGCATAGAGATGGCAGGATGAATACTCTGAAATCAATCAACTAATTGAATCCAAAGGACTGGTTGAGAAATGGGAAATTATTTTACAGAGGGTGGAATATCATGCCCAGCATTATGTAAGAATATGCTGGAGCAAAGAAGAAGAATTTTTACAGCTTATTGAATCAATTAAGAACAAATTGGACTGCCCCAATAAAGTTTACTTGATTCAGATGGCAATCAAACAGATTTGCCAGATTCCTGATTTGGAGGAAGTATTGCAGGAGTCAGAGGAGAGCCAAAAGGACCTATTCCATTCTGACAATGATATGGAAAATGTCTGGGGGGAAGCAAGTTCTGAGGGGAGTCAGAAGGAAGATAACTTCGGATGGGAGGAGGAAACATAGTAATTTAATTCAGGTCATTATCATTTGTAATACCATAGCTAGTATCTGTTAAACAAATTGTTGTACACTGTAATGAAGTACAGTGGATTCATAGGCTTTAGGATTCAACAATCCAGGTAGATTTCTAACATGCTATCTGTGTACTTCATGGCCAATACAATGCAATTTAATTGAACATTGATAATAATAAAACAGACCTGGTAGTGAATATTTAACATCAAAGTAAGTACAACTCCATTCTACAGCAAGTGCATACTGTATAGTCACTCAAATATCTGACAATCCAAAGCTGGCTAGTTGTTAGATGCAAGCAGAAGAGCAATACACACAAGTAATATTATGAAATAACATGTAAGTCTATTGTCACCAAAACATATCTTACTCAACTCAAATGGTATAATAATCTCAACAAGACTTGACATTCACAGCATAAATCAGTAAGAAACCAAGTGGAAAAGACATGATTGATTCAACTATAGACATAGCAAACCATATGTGAGTCCATCTGACTTCAAATGACCATCAATGACTTCTTTATTTGGCCATGCAATGCAACAATGGTTTTGCAATTACCTCTTGATAATATGATACTATAGTCTTGATATCAGAGTCTAATTATACTTTTTTCTGAGATAATAATCTATCAACAATCTCAATGTATAATAAATCTTTGATCTACATACTATTCTATTCCTCCAAGCTTACTAGTCTTTTGTCAAATATTTGGAAGTTTCAATTTGTACTAGTTATCAAGTAATATATTTTTTCACATTGAAGTGTCTGAAGTACACACCTAATCTACATTCAAGCTGATGGTTTTTGCCAGTGGGGCTATGGTCCCCAAAAAGGTAGTCTGAATGACCACCAGCAACTTCTTTCCTTGAACACACAACAATAGTTTTGCCTTTTTGATACACATATCAAGGTCCTCACTGTCAAGAATTATAGCCAGAATAGTAGCTGGATCAAATACTGTCTCCATATTGAGTTCAATATAACAGAGGTTCTTCCACAGTTGTAGCAAATGAATAAACTGGGCAAGGTGTAAGCTAACCTTGGCCTGAAAGAGCAAAAGCTGAGAACTTACACTAGAATATACTGGCATCATGATAGACCAAAGACCAGGAAGAGCCTTTGCAATCCCTACAAGCATAAGTATCAGGAGAAGGTATCTTATAGTCATTGAATCCTAAACTCACACTGCACACATTCCCAGGACATTTCCCCCCCAAAAGCTTTGACAGCTTTGCAATGCTTTTCAATTACTTGGTATAGTGGCTTCATATTTTGATGATAAGAAGTGATGATGATGGTTTTCACATTCCTACAACACTGTAAGATGCTGTATGCCTTTGCAGGAATGATAACAGTCTGGATGTTGGGGAACAGAGTCTGTTTTGTAAATGTGTTCTTCAAGGCTTTTAATGTTATCTTGTTTGGTAAAATCTGCAAGGTGTGTAGATTTTTGAACAGTTTGAGGACTTGAACCACTTCTTGGAGCACAAAGCGCTGAGTGAAATGAAAATATTAATATCAGATACATACACATTCTGCTAGATTTTGTTCATGATAAACTTACCACACAGATGAAGCTTCAGTTGATCAGTCCCTGAAAAAAGCATTGAGGCATTTCAAACATTTCCAAACTACCTCAGAGTTCACAGGTGTGCATATAACATGTTCCCAAGTCAATGGATGAAGCATAGACCTCCATAACTGGCAGGTTTGTGTGAGCATTTGCAAAGCTTTTGGATGCTCAAATGTGTTAGGCTGATACATCTGTGGAAAGGCATCATTCTGTTTTGGGTGTGTTATCAATTTTGGTACACCCATAGCATAGAGGTAAGAAAGTATTTCAGTTAAAATCTCCATTGGTAGCTCAAGTGCCTTGCATTTGTGAGTGGCATCAGCCTTTTTTTTGAAGTTTTTTTTCCATTGCTTGCAGGCCCACTTTGTAGGTATCTATGTTTTTAAGCCTTTATAAAGTGAGTGAAACTGTCATGAACTGTTTATTTTGATTATTCTTTTCTTTTCTTTTCTAATTACTAGAACAGTTTCTATAATATTAACAACAAAGACAAACAACAGCTCATGTCTATAACATGAGGATAACACATCTTAGTAGTACTTATTTCATTTAGATCATTAATTACTTACATGCTTGTAACACATGTCTGCAGTACACAGCTGCAGTGCATAGTAGATATATTACTTACACATGTTTCCCTCATTTCTGACCATGACTTAGTTGCACCTTAAGTGCATGGCTTTCTAATATATATAGTAGTAGTTTATGTTCTTATTCTGTAGTCTTTAGCTGGTCATTTCTTACTGCTAATACAAAGGTCTCTACTCCTCCTTACCTCTTTCTCTATAAGTTGATAGTTTGTGTATCAACCTTGGCACTCTCTTAGTAGATTGTGTTGACATGCTTGACAGAAGCCACCCAATCAGAGTGCTAGAGTGTGGTTGTGAAGTAATCTCCTGGAGATTTGCAGGAAACAGTAACAAAGGAACAACCCTGTGTGGTTGTTGTTGAGGTCACCAGTGCTAAGACATGAGCCAGATTACAGGACTGTGGTCTCACCACTCTCATTGTAACTGTATATCAAATGATTGAAGACATACTCATGAGTAGTGTTGGCAAAGTCCAGTTCTGAACCATGGTTTGAACTCAAACCTACCCAAATGGAACCCTTGGTTCTGTTTGGGGTTTGACTATTTGTATGAACCAAACTGATAAGTCCAGTTCACAGTTCAGGAGACAGAGGTATTCTGCTGAATGCAACTGAACATGTTCAAATGCATTCAAACCACAAGGATTTGGACATTGCTACATCCAAGCAAGTCACCAGCTCTATTGCATAAATTAGAGTTTTAGATGCTGCCCCTGCCACCTGTTTCACACCCTTGCCTGCAGAATGTGATGCTCATTGTCACTCTTTCATGTAGTAGACTCTTTTCTGAGCAGTTTCATGTATGTATGACACAAAATACATATAGTTATTGTCATGAACTGTTCATTTTGATTATTCTTTTCTTTTCTTTTCTAATTATTAGAACAGTTTCTATAATTTTGACAACAATGACAAACAAGACAGCTCATGTTATGACATGAGGATAACACACAGTAGTAGTACTTATTTCATTTTGATCCTTAATTACTTACATGTTTGTAACACATGTCCACAGTACACAGCCACAGTGCACAGTAGATACATTACTTACACCTGTTTCCCTCATTATTAAACATGCATTAGTTGCACCTTACATGCATGGTCTTTCAGTATATATAGTAGTAGATTATGTTCTTATTCTGTAGTCTTTAGCTGGTTGTTTCTTACTGCCAATACAAAGGTCTCTACTTGGGGGTTGTGGGCTGTTGCAAGCACAGCAATACAAGTCTTTTTTTGAGGCAAAATTAATTAGCTTTTTTTTTTTTTAACTTTTAAACTTTTTTCTGAGGTTATCAAGTCACTTCAACTTGATAAGAAAAATTAGATTGTCAGTAGAGATTAATATAAAGCAGTTCAATAATCACTTCTGGTGCCTCAGACAAGGTGTTACTGCAAAGAGGAACAGGAATGTAAGCAGGGGCATTGGATGAGGACTAATCACCATCCTGCCCTTTATAATCACTGTAATCCAGGGAGGGGCGTCTCAGCTTCTGGTTCTTGCAATGTGCAGGTGAGGAGTTGTTGCTGTGGAATGTGGGTGAATGGTATGATCTATGGTCATTGCACAAGTAATTGGTATATTTGGGCAATGGCCATCTCTTCTTCGCTGGTGGCTCACAATGCAACAGATGATGTCTTCTGCAATCCTCATATCCACCTCCTCCTCAATAGTCATGGTTGTTATTGGTGCAAGAGGCGGAGACATTCCAATCACATGGTTACTGTATTCATTCATTGCACTCCTCATGCTCGGGCTGCTTCTGTTCCTCCTGCAATCCACTCAAAAAGCCAGTATCACCTAGATTATCTGGAATAATATCAGAATATAGGTCAAATTTCAGACCTCAATGCTGAGCAGTATCTGCTGGATCATAGTTGTAGTCATACCCAATGCTCCCTGTGTATTTGTAGGCTCATACTGCACAAACAGGATGAAGCATGTTACTCACTTTAACAGATGTCCACTGCATGATTACATACTTAATTCTACTATTTACGCCACCTTTGCACTGTTGGCATGTCAAATGCTCGGCAACAGGATCAAATGCAGTCTGCATGCTGTGTGTAAACAAGTCCCATAATGTTAGCATTCAGTGTCTATGATCTAAGTGTACTGGAACAACAGACCAGGCTGTGATTCCCATGCAAGATAAGCCAACACAAGGTTCCATGCATGTGTCAGCTTTTTCTGGTCTCTGAATCCACACTCCTTTGTTGGTGGATGGGCCTGGGGGTGTGGCAGGAGTAGCAAGATTTGCTTGAGGGCATTGAGTCAGTTGATGTGGAGGTTCATGAGGCATTTAAGATATATTGCTCCCATTTGTTGGGCAGTGTCATTGCTATACAGCTTGATCCAAGTGTGAACCTCATTCCAGGATGGATGGCATAGATGACGGAATTGGAGAATGGTGGTTGGCAGGTGTTGTAAATGAATGGGAACAGAAAAGAAATCAGCATAGCAATCTTATCTTATTAATTACAAATATTATGTGATAATTCCATAAAAGGCGATTTTGAAATGCTGAGGTGGTGGTGCATGCTGCTGATGTAAAATTTTTGCTCACTTTTGATGTTGGACAAAATGCTCAACTAAAACTCCCTAAAAGAATGACTCTTATTACATAAGACTTGTAATACTCCTCACTCCCCTCCCTTCCTTTTCTCTTAAGATGATAGTTTGTGTATTGACCTCAGCACTCTCTTCATAGATTGTGTTGATGTGCCTGACAGTTATTCAATGGACTTTAGTTAGTATTCACATTCCTTTAGATTTTTTTTTGAATCTGTTCTTCTTGGCCTGAAACTTGGCCTAGTGGTAGCTAGTGCATTCTCATCAAATTTTCACTGTGGTGTAGGCTCTTGTACCAAGCTGTTTCATGTTTGGATGACACAACTATTAGGGATCTCTACTGCTGCTACTGCTGGGAGCTAGCCCAATATGAGGCAGGGATGAGGCAGCTTGAAGAGGTAGTAAATAACTAATTTTAAAATTGCATCAGGAATAACAATAACTAACAGTCTTTTTAAGTTTGATAAATATTATATTTCTCTACTCACCATCACTGACAATGCAACCGAAAATATAGGTTTGTTTCTTTGTCTATTTTAAAGATATATTAACACAATACTAACATATTGTCACATATCTACTGCACATCAAGCTGTAGAGCACACCGATGCTCTGATTGTAGCACTGGATGATCAAGACTTTGATCTTGATGAAGATTATTGATTTATTCTGTAGCCATAGTTAGATATACTGATTTCCTACACAAATAATTTTTTTATTTTAATTCTCGTTTATATTTGACTTTTGGTTTGGTTCTTGGTTCAAACCACTCATGAACCTGAACTGAACTGATTCTAGCCTGAACTCATGGTCCTGTTCAAGGTTTGAGGGTTTTGGTAGAACTAAACCTGTGGTCTGGTTTTTGGTTCACAAAAAATCCTGCCTGAACTGAACCCCGAACTGAACTTTGCCAACACTACTCATGAGCGTAGCCTCCCTCTCAGTACATTTGTATCATCCTATGCATAGATTTGAAGAAGTCAGAGGAGCACGGTGTCGAATACATGAAAAGCTCATGGACATGACCACACATTAAAACACTCAACAGCTCAGGTGTGGAAGAAAGTATAGATTGGCATAAGACCTAGTATATTTTTATCGCATGCATAAGAGCGGAATAGGGTCGTAATACATAACGTGCAACGTTGCCCTCGTCCAACCGTCCTAAACCAATACCCCACTCTCATCCTCACAAAACACACTCAATGTGCTTAGGCAACCAAGGTCGAAGGTGTATGAAGAGTACATTTATAAAGCACAGGATAAAGCACAGGAAGAGAAGGATTATGAAAAGGAGAAGAAGAATAGAGAGAGTTATATTTCTTTACATTGAAGTCTGGAAGTAGATGCCTGCTCTGTGGTCAAGCTGATGGATTCTACCATTGGGACTGTATTCCCCAAATAGGTAGTCCGAACGACCACTAATGATTTCTTTCCTTGGCCAAGCAACAATAGTTTTGCCTCTTTAATAAATGTACCGAGGTCATCCCTGTCAAAACTTGTAAACGGAGTTGTAGCCGGGTCCAATACTGTCTGCACATTGAGTTCGATATAACAGAGGTTCCTCATCAGCCATGATTTATGAATAACCTGGGCAAGGTGTAAGCCAAGGGTCTAAAAAAGTGAAAACTGAGAACTTACAGGAGCTGGTATCATGATAGACTGAAGATCAGGAAGAACCCTCGCAATCCCTAGAAACATAAGTGTCTTGAGAAGGTATCTTATAGTCATTGAAACTTAAACTCACATTGTACACATTCCCAGGAGAATTCCCCCCCTAAAGCGTCTACGGCTTTGCAATGCTTTTCGATCGCTTCGCATAGCGGCTCCATATCTCCATGTTGAGAAGCAGTACAGATAATTGTTCTCACGTTCCCACAAGACTGTAAGATGCCGTATGCTTCTGCAGGCAGGATAACGGTCTGAATGCTAGGGAATGTCTGATTTATGAGTGCATTATGCATGGCTTCTAACTTTGTTACTGTCAATGAAATTTGCAGAGTATGGAGATTTTTGAGACGTTTGAGAAGTCCAACAACTTCCTGGAACGGGTTCACGTCTCGATGAGCAATATACGGAAGCGTTATCGTCAAGGCGCTGAATGATAAGACAATATTAAATCAGATGTGTTCTGCTGGATATGTTAATGATAAACTCACCGCACTAACGAAGCTTCAGTCGATCGGTGCCTGAAAAAAGCACAGAGACGATCCACTTGTCTGCCAACGTGATGCATATACTCGGGGGTGCATATAACATGTTCCCAAATCAATGGATAAAGCATAGATCTCCATAGACGGCAAGTTTGGGAGAGTGCTCGCAAGACTTTTGGGCGCTCAAATACATTAGGTTGATACATCTGTGGAAAGGTGTCGTTGTTGTCGTTCGGGTGCGTCGTCACCTCCGGTATAACCAGAGCATAGAAGTAAGAAGATATCTCTGTTAAGATCTCCATTGGTAGCTCCAGTGCCTTCGATGTGCCGGCGGTGGCCTCCAGAGGCTGTGTTGGAGCCTGAGGTACTGAAGCTTCGCTATCGAGTGTCGCTGAAGGTTTCTGTTGATTGGAAGCCGCGCATGTTGTAGGCATCTATCTATCTTTGAGACTTTGTAAAATCCACTACGGTTGAAATCACCCTCGAGAGTGTCGGAAAAGTGGGGAGGTCTATCCTTAGGTATATCTGATCCTGAGGGGTACAGAAATTGGCCATCATGTTTGATATGTATTTAAGCGTACGAAATGCCCGAAAATCGGGCTCATGTTAGATCCGGCAGCAAATATCGAATTGCCAAAAGCCTTCGGCCGGCCCCATAATAAATAAGCCATTTGCCTGTGCCTACAGTAATTGGATTGTAAGAGACGGTAGCTACATAGACGTGCGCGCCTTGCACGCCGCACTAACTTAAGGTAGTGTACATAGCTAAAGAGCGAGAAAATGATTCGTCGTAAAGTTAGTAAGGGGAAATAGCAGTGGATGGGTCTATAATAGCGCGATTTGCAGGTGCTGTGTATATATATACTGAGTGGCTGAGCTACGTCGCGAGAGTGTCAGAGTAAAAGAATCGTTAAGACACAAGAACTTGGACATATATACCAATCGAGGGAGGACCGAGCTATAGACCGGGAAGTCAAAGGATAACGATGTCGAATCAATGGTTATGGACATGACTACCTCATATAAACTTAAGAGCTCACACGTCGAAGAAAGCATAGAGTGGCATAAGACCTAGTATATTTTTATCGCATGCATAAGAGTGGAGTATGGTCGAATACATAACATGTAACGCTACTCTCGTCCAACCAACCAATACCCTACTCTCTTCCTCACAACACACACTCAACACCCCTATGCAACCAAAGTCGAAGCAGTGGCCGAATCGTACTTGAACGTGGGGGGGATCTGCTGCTTAGTCTTGTAGTAACGCGCAAGACGATGGATTCTTGACTCGATGAGAATCAAGCGGAACTTGGAGTCCTTATCCTTGCGGTTGACCTCGAGATGCTTGCGGACGGCGACCGCCTTTTTGATGAGGTGCCAAAGGTCCTCAGGGATGGATGGGCCAAGTCCTATCCCCAAACAAAAGGTGTATGAAGAGTGCGTTTATATAGCACAGGAAGCAGAGGATTATGAGAAGTAGAAGAAGCGAGAAAAGCGTGAGGACAAAAAAAGTAAAAGAGAAAGCGAAGACGCACCTTGGGACTTGAGGATACGGAGGATCTTGTTACCGGTAACGAAGCGGACCTGGGGGATACCATGGGAGTCACGGAGGGTGACACCGATCTGGGAGGGGGTGAGGCCTTTGCGCGCGAGCTTGGTGATGTGCTCGACGACGTCCTCAGGGGAGGTCTTAAGCCAGGTGGGAGGGGCGCGGCGGTAGGGGAGGGCGGAGGACGAAATGCCCTTTCCGGGAGCGTGCATGCGACCCATGGCTGATCTGAACGATGTCAAACAAAGTTCCTCACTGTTAAAGACGGTGGACTCACGATTAATAGAGGTGGCGGGAAATCTTGAGGAGTGTGTTGGTGCTTGCTACGGCTCTTTCACTAAGTCCCAGCACGATGCGAAAACTGTGCTCCGGCACCTGCCGAATGTGGCTGATCGAGCTATACAGTAGTAAACCTTATTCTCTTCCCAATCGGGTTGAGGCAGTCAAAGTGGTGTTTGCGCGTGTTACCAGCCCCCGTAAAGACTCGCCGTCGCCCTCCTTCACTCGACTCGCAGCCCATCGCAAGAGGTTTTTCGTTACCGCAAGAGGTGACAAGTCTTCGAGTCCTCAAGGTATGCTTTTTTGTCCAGCTCGCTGTTTGACGCGATGAGCTGACAATGTCTGTAGCATGAAGTTCAACATTGCCAGTATGTATTGTTGTGTCGCCGATGGGAGACGACGATGCTGACTACTCTCCGTGCTTCAGACCCCGCGACCGGGGCACAAAAACTCATCGACCTCGATGAAGAGAGGCGCTAGTACGTTCTTCCCCGTAACCTTTCTCATTTACCCCAATCTCACACATCTCACAGCCGCATATTTTACGACAAGAAAATCGCCCAGGAAGTTCCTGGCGACTCCCTCGGCGACGAATGGAAAGGATACATCTTCCGCATCACCGGCGGTAACGACAAGCAGGGTTTCCCAATGAAGCAGGGTGTCCTCCTCCCCTCCCGTGTCCGTCTCCTCCTCGCCGACGGCCATTCCTGCTACCGCGCCCGCCGCACTGGCGAGCGTAAGCGCAAATCAGTCCGCGGCTGCATTGTCGGCCCCGATATTGCTGTCCTCTCGCTTGTCATCGTCAAGCAGGGCGAGGAAGAGATCCCCGGACTCACCGACACCGTCCTCCCCAAGCGTCTCGGCCCCAAGCGTGCAACGAAGATCAGGAGGTTCTTCAACTTGAGCAAGGAAGACGATGTTAGGAAATATCTGGTTATGAGAGAGGTTTAGAGCAAGAAGGACCTTGAGACAAAGCCGTACACCAAGGCGTGAGTTCCATGATTATTTCATTATTTCTTTTGACTTACTTCGTTTATCGGCAGCCCTAAGATTTAGCGCCTCGTCACCCATCCATCTCCAACGCCGCCGGCACTTCCGTTCTCTCAGCGCTGCAAGCTCGAAATCCAGAAGAAGGAGCAGAAGGTCGAGTTCGAGTGCGTGTCGATCTGTTTATTTCCGTGTCATTTCTTCCCTTTCATTTTCTTCGTATTTTCGTATCTCTTCCCATCCCTTCTTCTGACCCTCCTACGCTCACCATTCGTCACCACCCTTATCCATCAAATACTAACCCCCTTCCCACAGCGCCCTCATCGCCAAACGCGTTTCCGAGAAAAAGGCCAAGGTTGCCGCCATCAAAGCCTCGCACCACAAAGCAACTACTGCCTAAGCACTTCCCTCCCCTACCTCTCCGCCCTCCTTGCTCTTCCCTCGTTGTCGTCTCTCTTGTCTTCTCTGCGAGTGCAGTTGGTGTTTTCTTCTATGCGAGCGCAGCCGGTCGTTCTGGTGGTGGATTCAGAGCTGGACTTGGAGGTGTTATGGAGATGGGACGGTGAAGAGTTGTAGGAAAGACGGATAGTAGGCTCGCTTATGGTTTTTATATGTCTATGGTTGAAATGATGCATACATGTTCCTTTCCCCTCCCACCCTCCCGCTCCCTTGTCTAATTTTGTGTTATGTTTTGAGTGGTACTGAATGGTTTGTGAGGTGAGCGGGGTTGAATGTGAGCTGGTCAGGGAGTCTAAGCAAGTCCAGAAGTCCAGTGTACTACCGCGTCTCGAGGTGGGCCTACCCCGAAAGTTGACGCGTCGCGGCCTTATACCACCCTCTCATACTGTAATCGCCACTCCTGCCTCTGCGATGCGCTCCGATTGCCAATGAGACTTTGAATGTCTGAAAATAAACCAACCAGTGTTTGGTAGCTACCTGTAACGAAGGAAATCTTGCGAAATCATGCAGCAGCAGTAGCACATCCAACATTTTCAGGCAGTTCTTCGAGACTGAGCCTAAGCAGATATTGTCGAGACATTCAGACGAGCTGGGCATTTTCACAGTGATGATAAATTGATTATATTGGCAATAGGAGCGCGTCGCAGAGGCACGAGTGGCGATTCCGGGATGAGAGAGTTAGGTGATAATTATAAGGCGCGTCAACTTGACAAGATTCCGGATTTCTGGGCCATGACAGCACTGAGCGATTCAACGACGACCACGTGCCTTGGCTTGCTTCTCTTACTGCAGCCCTCATAGCTCTCCCCCACTATGACATTCCTTAAAAGGTAATTCTGACAAAGCAAATCACGAGGAAACTCCTCGAACCAAACAAATTCATGCTATCACACCATTTACACAAGCCGTTATGGTAGATCGGTCATGAGTGTTTGTTTGTTGGTGGCTATTCTCTAGGCTCCAGAGTTTGATCCTCGAGAGTTGACGTTTTTTTTTCACTCGTATGTAATTTCCATAGCATTATTTATGATCAATGCTGAGCCCTTTTATTTTTATATAAGATATTTAAATAAAATATAGCTATTCCGAAGTATTTCACCAATGATAACAGTTTATGTTGAAGTGTCCTAATGAGTCTTTAGAATCAGGATACTGCATTGTAAATATGCAATATATTTGACTTTCCACCAGCTTAAGTACACAGTTTGATTGTTACAACTAACTATAAAGCACATGTATAGAGTAAAAGATATATACTTGTGGCATGAGTTGCATTGTTATAATTACAAATTTGGAAGTTATGAGTGAACCATTTGAATTTGGTTGTTATTCCAACAGTCTATGACATATAAATTTTCTGCACTGAATTTATAGATACTCAGATATCTAATTCCTTGATTCAAATACATAGTATCATTATGCTACTTCACTTAATCCTTCATCCACACCTTCAGTTCTTGTGTTCCCTTTATATATGACTCAATTTATTAGAATCTCAAGATTTAATTAGATTATATCAAGAATTCCTTATTAATACTTGTAATTTATTTAAAAAGCATAGATATTATTTTATGTTGCCTTACCAAGCCATGCCAAAGTTTCTTTGCATTGTTTTCCTCAACATGCACTGACAACACTGACACTGACACCAACTTGCCTTTCTTGGCTATCGGTGATCGGGATTAACATCACGTGATGTCATAGTGGGGGAGAGCAGGGGGGGTTTCTTACTGCTTTGAACTTTCTACATACACGTTTTTGGGAGACTAGTACTTCAGGACTGCTCTCAAACACTTTCTGACACGGTGATCTCAATCTCTACGTTGTACAAATTCTCAAACAAAAATGCCTACAACACAGGCTTCCAAGCAACAGAAAACTTCAGCAGCACCGAGCGCTAGCAAGGCTTCAGATCCTCACCATCCAACACAGCTTCCTGAGGAGGCCACTACTTGCAAACCGAAGGCTCCGCCAGAGGTACCAATCAAGATCTTCTCAGAAATTCTTTCTTACTTTTATGCCATCATTATACCGAAGGCGACGATGCACCCAAACAATACCACCTTTCCATGGATGTATCAGCCGAATGCTTTTGAGCATCCAAGAGTCTTGCGAGCACTCTCCCAAACTTGCCGTTTATGGAGATATGTGCTTTACTCATTGCATTGGGAGCATGTTGTGTGCACTCCTGAGAGTAATGAGGAAGTTGGCAAATGTTTGGAATGCCTTGGTGCTTTTTTTAAGGATCATTTAGCTGAGGCTTCATTAGTGTGGTAAGTTCATCAGGGAAAAAATCAAACAGAATGTATGGATCAAATTTGTTTAAAAGCACACTGATTTTCAATGTTTGCCCTCAGGTCTCTGAGTCCTACAACTCTCTAGTTCACTATGGCCACTACTTGTGTTGTCATCTCCATCATGGCACCCTGATCTTATGTCATCTGGAACTCATCTTGCAATGGGATGCTTGTTGAGGCTCTTCTCAGACAGAGGCAGGATGGCATGCAGATCAGCAATGGTAATTGTCATGTGGATGCATGGAGCTCAGCTGAAACTGCTCTTCCTGGGACTGAGACTCACACTGGAGGGGCTACAAAGATGGGTGCAAGTTGCCAAAACTGGTGGGCAGCTGTAAGTATTCATTTTAATGTCAAAATTTTGTTAATCTCATTGATTCATTTCATGCTGAATCACAGCTTAAGAAGGAGTATTGTGAAGTCAAGAACCTTTGTGAACTCTCTGGCTTTGGCTGGGACAATATCCAGAACCTGGTCACTGCTAATAACAATGTCTGGGATTCATTGCTCACAGTAAGTCTTTCTTTTATCAGCTGATCTATATCTAAATCAATTCTGAAATCTCTAGGTGCACCCTAAATTAAAGAAGTGGTGTACAATATCATTCCCACTGTTTGATGAAATGGCTGACCTAATTGAAGGAACCTATGCCACTGGTGCAGGGGTTTATCTTCCTAGCCATGATTTCACTCCATCTGATGATGATTCAGATAGGGAGGAGGATGCTATTGATCCTTTCCTTTGACAGGTGAGTAACAGTAACATATTCTAGTAACCTCTCTCAGATACTAATCAATATATTTATTTAGTCCACCCCCTCTACTCCCACTGCCACAACACCTCCAGTTTCTACTGAATCTGTGAATGCTACCCCAGTCCCATCCACACAGACATATAACAATAGCTTCTCTTGTAAATGTGATGCAGCTGACTTGGATGACTCAGTTTCAGCCAAGTGTCCCCACAACAGCCATGGGTGTAAGCAGTCTAGTAGTGGGCATGCCATATCTGGTACGGCTTCATCTATTTCACAGCTTGCCAGTGCATTCACCAATGATGCTGTGGTTCCCTCACCACAATGCAAGCATGGTGAAATCCACATTATTGAGGATGATGATAATCTTTCTGAGAATGAGACAATCAAGGTGTACAAGATCATTTGACATGATACCACTTTCCCCAATACCCTTCTTGCAATCTGGCAGAAAAGATCTCATACTTGCTTCATTAAAAGTGAGCTTTATGAAGATTAATTGCTTAGAATCTGTTGTGACTGTTCACTATTACATTCATTTAATCTCTTCATATCATTCTTTTTTCCACAGTCATTACTTTACAATTTTACAAACCATCTCCCTGTTCCACCAGTATACTCTGATAGTCTTCCCAGATTGCCATAGCAATTTGATCTCATGCACCACTTGCTCTGTCTTTCTCTACCTGTGAGATATATCCTCCAAGATGCTCTGGATTAATCTCAGACTGAACAGATAATGGTCCATCTTTATCATCTGAGTTATCTTCCTCATCTCTTGCATCATCACTTGGATCTGTTATTTGAATAAAGTTGTGGAGTGAACCTAATGCAAGAGGGATTTTTGCTTGTGTTTAGAGGCTATATTCAGGAGAGGCAACTATAAGTTTGAATTGATATTTGCATACACCAAATATGCATTCAATTACATTGCAAAGGGATGCATGCTGGAGATTAAACAATTTCCTGTAGTTTGAAGGTCTAAAAATCAAATCAAAGATTATAGGATTTAAAAAAAAATAAGGCCACTATACCTCTGATTACTTTGAGCCCATTCTTTAAGATGATAATAAACTCAACAGTATGGCACAAGCAATGCATCACATAATGGAAAACCTGCATCTGCCAAGTAGTATGTTCCAGGGGAAATAGGAAAATCAGTCCAACAGGCATTATCAAATATGTGACTATCAGCTGCACTTCCTTCCCATCCACTGAGAAGATAACAAAAGAGCAAGGAAAGTTGGCAGGCAGCTAAGAGATTTGTTGATATATGGCCCTTCCAACTGCAATATCATGGTGTGTCCATCTCAGACACAAATGCATCCAGCAGGAGCCATCAACAGCACCTTAGGCCCTGTGTGGCACCCCAGTTAGTGCTAGTTAGGCCAGGTTAGGCTTCCTTTTTTATACATAACTTGGTCAGAGCTGTAACCTGGCCAAGAGGTGTGTTTGGCAACACCTGGCCAGGTCAATATTAATGTCACACTAGATGTAACACTAGCAACTGATCAAATTATGTCATTTTCAATAAGTTCCATTATCTCACAGCCATGCATAACCCTTTCACTGCAAATTTCTAATGCTTACAGGTCTCAAAAATGCCTGAAATGGGCTTGTGAATTTTCTGATTGATAGATCAT
>ML213604.1:646853-672416 GCA_004379715.1 Crucibulum laeve
TGTGACTAACTGTAACTAATTCTGTCACCATAGTTAGTGACAATTCCTGACCAGATCATAACCTGGCCTAATGCTAATTTTCCTTCACTAAGGCCCTGTTTGGGATCCCAGTTAGGTTAGGTTAGGTTAGGTTAGGCCAGGCTACACCTGGTCAGAATTCTGTCACTAATTACAGTGATAGAATTAATCACAGACTGTCACAGGTTGCAACATGCTTGACAGGACATAGATCAAGCATAGATAGCAGCAAGATTGTGGATTAATGACTTAGACCTTGTATAACTTCCACTCTGCCAAAATACTATCACTTATGGTTACCACTAGTCACTCTAGAACTCCAAATTCACTGTTCTCACCCCTTCAGACACATAAACAGAAGCTTCAGAAGGCTTCAATTGTACTTGCCACCATTGCAAGTGCAGCATCTGTTGTTGCCCATGCAGCTGGTTTTATATACAAAGAGCCTATCCACACATTAGTACTCACAGGACAAAGGTGACTTCAGGAATTGTTGGAAGGTCTGCTCTTCTTGATCTGTTCAATTTTAAAATTTACAAGCACACTTCAGGCCATCCCAAATGCTTCCATCATCAGATTGGGATGGAAAAATGGGTCTTCTGCTCTCTTCTTCATGATCTTGAATGTAGATATGGACTGCATAATACCAAGCATATTCAGTCTGAGGAGCAACTTGCCATATTTCTTCAGATTGCTCAGTCTGGTTTGGGGAATAGAGAAATGCAAGAGTGATTCCAAAGAAGTGGTGAAACAATCTTTAAGCAAGTCTTTGTGATGTATTTTATTTATTTATTAACTGACATAATATAGATGCTTCCATTGCATCTTGAATATACTTGTCTCAGAAGAATTCTATTATCATTATGTCTCTACCACCAACTGATGTGGTTCCTCCTGAGATCTACAATGATCCTCAGTTTTATCCATTCTTCAAGGATTGTTGAGGTGCTGTTGATGGCTCACTGCTGGATGCATTTGTGTCTGAGATAGACATGTCACAATATCATAGTCAGAAGAGGTGCATATCAATGAATCTCTTAGCTGCCTGCCACTTTTCCTTGCTTTTTTGTTACCTTCTCAGTGGATGGGAAGGGAGTGCAGCTGATAGTTGCATATTTGATAATGCCTGTCAAACTGATTTTCCAATTGCCCCTGGAACATACTACTTGGCAGATGCAGGTTTTCCATTATATGATGCATTGCTTGTGCCATACTGTGGTGTTCATTATCATCTCAATAAATGGGCTCAAAGTAATCAGCAGAAAGTGGCTTCTTCTTCTAAATTCAAACTCACAATCCTCTGTTCAATTTCAGGCCTTCAAACTACAAAGAATTGTTCAATCTTTGGCATGCATCCCTTCACAATGCAATTGAGCATATATTTGGTGTATGCAAATGTCAATTCAAGCTTATGGTTGCCTCTCCTGAATATGGTGTCTGGACTCAAGCAAAAATCCCCCTTGCATTAGGTTCACTCCTCAACTTCATTTGAATTACAGATCCCACTGATAATGCAAGAGATGATGATGATTATTCAGATGATGAAAGTGAACCTTCAACTATTCCATCTGAGATCAATCCAGAGCAACTTGGAGGATATATTTCACAGGAAGAGAAGAGCAGAGCAAGCATGGCACAAGATCAAATTGCTATGGCTATGTGGGAAGACTATCAGAGAATACTAGCAGAATGAGATGATGCTTTGTAATTAGAAATTGTGGGAAAGAGATGGGGTAATTATTAGACTATGCAATACTACAAACACAAGATTAAACAAATGTAATAGTGGATGATCATAATGAATTTCAAGCAATCAGTCTTCATTAAGCTCACTTTTAATGAAGCAAGTATGAGATCCCTTTTGCCAGATTGCAAGAACAGTATCAGCAAAAGAGGTGTCACATTGAATGATCTTATAAACCTTGATTATTTCATCCTCAGAAAGATCTCCATCATCTTCAATAGCATGGATTGCAGCACATTTGCACTGTGATGAGGGAATAGCAGCATCATTATTAAATGCACTAGCAAGCTGGGATATAGATGAAGCCATGCCAGAGATGGCTTACCCACTAGATGACTTGTGACCATGATTGTTGCAAGGGTGCTTGGCTGAAGCTGACTCATTTACATCAGCTGCATCATGTTTGTGAGAGGAGCTTCTATCAGATGGCTGCATGGATAGAAAATTAGTTGAGATTAGAATATGATACAGTATTCATAGCACACCTCAGGAACTGATTGTGAACTTGGCTGTAGAAGAGAGGGATCAATGGCATCCTCTGAGTCATCTGAGTCATCATCAGATGGGGTGATGTGACATCCAGGATGATAAACCTCTGAACCTGTTGCATAGGTTCCTTCAATGAGGTCAGCCATCTCATCAAAGAGTGGGAATGACAGCTTGCACCACTTCTTCAATTCTGGGTGAGCCTGGAGACAGAATTGATTTAGATAGCAATAACATGACAAAAAAAAATGTACCACAAGCAACTGATCCCAGACATCATTGTCAGCAGTGACCTGATCCAGGGAACTGTCCCAGCCAAATCCAGAGAGTTCACAAAGCCTCTTGACTTCACAATATTCTTTCTTGAGCTGTGAAAATGAATTTTGTGTCATTAAAAGAAGATTTAGATGAGGCTGAATACTTACTGCTGCCCACCAGTTCTGGCAACTTGCAGATGTCTTTACAGCCCCTCCAACATGAGTT
This sequence comes from Crucibulum laeve, assembly GCA_004379715.1. Taxonomy (NCBI): domain Eukaryota; kingdom Fungi; phylum Basidiomycota; class Agaricomycetes; order Agaricales; family Nidulariaceae; genus Crucibulum; species Crucibulum laeve. The sequence continues at coordinate 649,585 of ML213604.1, forward strand.
TCAGTTCCAGCAAGTGCTTTTTCAGCCAAACCCCATGCATTAACATGCCAACTTCCATTGCTTGTCTGCATGCCATCCTATCTCTGTTTAAGCAGAGTCTTGACAAGAATCCCATCACAAGGCAAGTTCCAGTTAGCACAAGATTGGGGTGGCATGGTTTAGAAGGCAAGAATAAGAAGAGGGATGGTGCTAGAATCCTAGGTGTGGTGTACAAGAGAAGCCAATACCATAGTAGCTCTGGTCTGAGAACAATGAAAACCAGTGTGCTTTTAAACAAATTTGGTCCATACCATTCCAGTACCTCATGCATTAGATATTATTGCAAACTTGCATCCAAATCAGCCATGCCACATCAGTGAGGACTACTGAAATGTGTTTCAAGACCTGCAAGTATTGAAAACATGAACCTATGTATATACAAATATGAGTCTTGCATTACAGACTCAGAGGCTCATTACCTTGGCATCAAGTTGGTAGCTTCACTTTACATAGTAGCAGTAGTAATGATTCATGAGGGAGGGATAAAGGACATAAGAATAGATTGGATAGGGTACTGAGAGGATAAGTAGTTGTCAAAGGTTGTATACAGTTCTGAGAAAGTGAAAAATGATTAAGACATAATCTTATCAGGTGTTACACCTGATGTGACATCTATCCTAACCTAGCCAGGTGCCACCAAACACACATCCTGGCTACATTACAAACTCTGACTGAGTTAGGGACAAAAAAGGAAACCTAACCTAGCCTAACCTAGCCTAACTGGGATCCCAAACAGGCCTAATTGGGTTGTTGAACAGGGCCTGAGGAACTTAGATAGCCAGATAGAACTCAGTATAGATAAGCAACAGGGATGGTCAGTATAGAAATTAATATAGTTAATAGACTGATCAAAATACTATAAGGAACATAAATAGTCAGTATAGAAATCAATACAGTCAATAGATTGATCAAAATCTTATTAGACAATTACATGGTCAGTATATTAGTTAATGTATCTAATAGATTGATCAAAGGTCAATACAAAGAGTTACCTGGCACTATATAATCATTATACATCCAATACACCAACCAAATACTATTGAAGCACTTCAAGAGTCATTATAGTACCACTAACTCATTTAACATTAAATACACTGATCAAAGACAATAGTAAGATTAGATGGTCAGTAACAATATAGTGTTCACACTCTCAACAGACCAGTTAAAAGACTGTAACACCCAATGGTCAGTATATGTCAGGCACATCAATACAATCTACTCAGAGAGTGTGCCAAGGTCAATATGCAAACTATCAACTTAGAGAAAAGGGGAGTGAGGAGTAGAGCAAATAGTATTGGCGGTAAGAAACAATCAGCTAAAGACTACAGAATAGAAACTATATCTACTACTATATATACTAGAAGATCATGCACATAAGGTGCAGCTAAAGCATGTTTAACAATGAGGGGAATATATGTAAATAATATATCTACTGTGCATTGTGGTTGCATACTGTGAACAGGAGTTACAAGCATGTAATTAATAAGAGATTGAAATGAAATAGTTACTACTATTGTATGTTATCCTCATGTCATAACATGAGCTAGTTGTTTGTATTCATTGTCAAAATTAGAAACTGTTTCAATAATTAGGAAAGAAAAGAATATTCAAAAATAAACAGTTTATGACAGTACAGAAATCAATGCAGTCAAAAATCAGTGCAGTCAATAAACTGAGTAAAAGACCATAAGAAACATATATAGTCAGTATGTAAATCAATGCATTCAATAGACAGGTCAACAGATTACAAGCTATATGGTCAGTATAGTAACAATACAAGCAATTGACTGATCAAAAGGCTATAAGCTATATGGTCAGTATAGTAAACAATACAGCAATAGACTGATCAAAAGACTATAAGCTATATGGTCAATCAGTACTTTACACTCACCCCCCTGGTCTGATTGGACTGCTTGGACTCTGATGGACTCTGATTGGACTCTGATTGGACTCTGATTGGACTCTATTAATAAATATATTTGATTAATACTTTTCTTATCCAGTCCAAGCAGAGTCTGAGCAGAGTTCAAGTCAAATTTGAGTATAGTCCAAGTAGAGTCCAAGTGAATCTGAGTGGAATTTAAGCAGAGTAACTATTACATATCACTGGTAAGGCTATGTAATCATATTACTAAGCATTGATAGTGACAAAATAATCAAATAAAGGCAGACAAGTCCAAACACCTACAAATAAGGGCCACTTTTACTAATGCTATTTATTACAAACAGTGATAAAATCAGAAAAGAAAAGTGATAAAATTATGAAAAAGATACAAGCATGTACAAACAAAGAAGCTTTGATTTATATCTGTTTGACTTTATTTTATTTCATTTAATATGCCTGGATTGTATTGAAGGAAGTTGTTTAGTACAAATATTTGTATATATTTGTAAATATCTCAGATTGTAGAGACTGTAAATAAAAACACAACATGATTTATGGCATTGAAATTGGATAAGAATTGCACCCACAAATCACAAAATACTGTCCAAATCATAAGTCTTTTGAATTTGTTGACATTTATGTCATGAATTCATTTCTTATCTAAACTCCACAATCTTATCTATTAGAATAGTTATTCAATCTATACAAAAAACCGATTATAAAAACAATTCAACACTATATATATCTTCCCAAGTATTATTATATAGGGGTTCCACATAGTAGTTGTATATGATTCTATCATTTGATCTTTTATTAGATACAAATACCACTATAAGTAATATTACTTATATACATAGTACTCATATTTGCCAAGCCAACTACATGCTTATTAGGGTGCCTATTTTCCAGTATACTTGTGCCTAAAAAAAAGTAACTGGAAACAAGTTTTGAGCAAATAACTTTTGACAGGGAATTTTTTTTACCATAGTCAGTGAGGGTGAAATGGACTATTGTTGACCTATTATCTTCCTGTAGAATATTGAAAGAAAGCATCATTTCCTCAAAGAATAATACCATATATCTGTTTTCAGCCAAATTCCAGATCTGGACAAAGGAATTATATAACCTTGTTATGAAGTGGGACGGACTAGAGTTGTGCAGGAAAATGTCGGAGGGGCGCAGGAAAAGATTGGACGGACTTGGCTTCAGCTTATGTGCTGTGCCCTTCACAATCTATTTGGGTGTCCTGGATTATCAAGTGATCGGGAAACGTAGAGTCAGAGTTGTAGCAAAGGCACAAGGCCTAAGACTACGAGGGCAGGGAAAGGTGTAAGAAGTGCGTGTTAAGTTGAGTATAAGATTTGTGATATGTGTAAGACTTGATTTTCGAACTGAAGTTTGTAATAGTACAAAGTGAAGTATTTATACCAACTAAACTAATTGTCCATATAAATGGGGATTGTAAACAAGACGTGAGATATAAAGACACAGTGTCAAAGTAAGGCATAATAAGAGAGGCGGAATAATCTGTGTAATAAAGCAGAAGAATTGGTCATGTGGTATCAAGTTATTGTCAGAACTAAATATAAATATCATAGAAACTATAACTAGATAACTATCTACATGAAAGGAAATAGTTATTGTTAGAAACAGAAAAATGCGGAACATGCATGTAATGTGCGTGGAAAAGATTTCAGGTTGTGACAAACCTCCGAATTTTGATATATTGCAGCTATTAATGATATAAGACTTTCTTAATATTACATTAGAGGTGTACATGAGGTGTGAGAGTAGGTAGAGACATTGTAAGATGATGGTTTTGGTGGTTTTGGCCATGAGAACCCCATCAAACCTCCAAAATGCAACATTTGTGAGGCATACACCAACTCTCAGAAGGCAAACCAATACATAGTCCAGTAACAAAAAATTAACACATAAAATACAGGTACATCATATCCAAATTTCAAGATAATCCAAGCATTGTGGAAAAATATAGAGTTTGGCACACAAAGAAATTTTGGTTTCTGTTCCTGGAGAAGATGATATTTTTTTCTCATATTTTACAGGAAGATAATATGTTGACAATAATCCATTTCATCCTTATTAACTATAGCAAAAAAATCTTCCTGTCAGAAGTTATTTGCTCAAAACCTGTTTCCAGTTACTTTTTTTAGGCACAAGTAAATACAGTAGTTAGTTGTAGCTATTCTGTAGTCTTTAGCTGGTCATATCTCTCCATCAATACAAGACTCCTACCTCTACTCTCCCCTGCTCCTCACTCTCCTCTAAGTTGATAGTTTGCATATTGACCTTGGCACTCTCTATTTTGGTAGATTGTGTTGGTGTGCCTGACAATTTATTTATTAATAGCATTGTGACTATTAAGAGACTGTAATAATGCATATTACAAAAAAATTAATTAATTGACTTCTATTTGTACATCTTTGATTGTCCTTTAATTTCTTATTAATTTTTTTATGATGTAATCTATTATTTTTATCTGTATTATTTTTATTCTTGACTCTTACCAATTTATAGTGAAGTTTTATCATTGTAATAGATGATTTCAATTAAAGAAGTCTTTATTTGTATTTTTTTTTCTATGGTCTAGTATTATTCAATTTCTCCTGAATTTTTTTCTTGATTTATCCTGAATTTTTATGATTTTATTAGACAGAAGTAGCTCTTATTTGTATTAATTTGGTCTTGTCTGGTTCTATTTGGTTGTTCAAATTTCATGTAATTTTTACCAATTTATTTCAAATTTCTATAATTGTTATAGCTGATATTATATACAGTGTTAGTAACAGTAGCTCTTATTTGTATCTATTTTGGCTTGTCATGTTTATTTTCATTTTCTTGAATTTTCCTGATTTATCCAAATTTATTTCAAGATTTTATAATTATTATCACTAGTGTTATAAATAGTGTTAATAACAAGAGTTCTTATTAGTTTATATTTTGAATTGTTTTCCCTGATTTTTTGACAAGTGCTGAAAAACACCTCTTCAATGGTATTAAAACTGTGGATAAAATGTTAAAAGAACCTCTAATGTATATTAATAAGCAAAGTCCAAGTGGTTGGTCTGATAGTCCAATTGGAGTCCAAGAGTCCAAGAGTCCAATCAGAGGTCCAATCACAGTCCAATTGGATTTTGCTCGGATTTTATTAGATTTTACACTTAAAATGCTTTCTTAGTCTGATTGGAGTCCTAGGACTGTCTGAGGATTTTACTCGGAGTCCGATTGGACAAGGGGGCTTAAGGTAAAGTACTCGAGATTAAATAGACACTCTGCCAGAATCTCATAATGCCAACCAGAAGGTTTGGCCTTTTTAACAGTTTGTGAAGTCCAAACTGTTTGCATATGCACAGCAGATGTAGTAGTTACAGGCTTCTCCTTATTTTTTCCAGCAAGCTTTATGAGTTTTAACCAGTCTGCCTTATCCAATGTAATGTACCCTTTGTTCGCTTCCTCCTTATCACTAAATCACTAAAGTCATCATCATCATCATTGACTATTTCATTCCCCCTTCCAACATCATTCCTATAGCTCACTGTATGCTCCCCTTTACTGCCACCCTCTCCTTCTCCCTCGAACCTTTCATCAAATGTTCCTTGTTCCGTTGTCTCATCATGTCACTCATGACCACTTGCATCATAACCAATACTGCCATCACCGCCATCACCAACATTACCCTGACTGGTATGGTCCTTGTCAACAGCAGGTGATTCTGCAATATTATGAACACTTGATCTCTGGAGTGTTTTTTCTACGCCTTCACTCCCTTGACCTTCTAATTCACCTGAGACACCAGGTTCCATCGCAATCATAGAAAGACTAGCCAAGAAGGTGGGATAATCTTTACCCCCAGCATCAGTAGGAGCACAATTGGCCATATTGTGAAGAATAGAGAATAATTGAGAATAAAGAACTGCGAACACTTGAGGAGCCCAAAATGAGCATTGAGGAGCGAAGCGACATGAAAGGGCAAGTCAACAGTCCACTGAGACATGCTCTTTTTTGTCGCTCGCTTAGTAAGCCTTTATTTGACCTAATTGTTCTCTAATTCACAATTGGTCAAATATCAATGAAGTCGTCTTATTGTATAATTTGCGTGCTTAACTAAAATAGGAAGGTATAATGCTTCCTAAATCTTTGTATGCACACAGTTGAAGGCGATGCAGAGACCAACCGGCTACTCACTACTGCCTTGCTGCTGCCTTGGTCTTCACTCAACACCCACCGTGTTTAGCTCGACACCCCTTATGACGGACAATACACTGGAATGGTTTAAAAACTCACACGGGTTCAACATGTATGGATGCACTTTCAATGATGTGTCCAGACGTGGGATGAGCGGTAAAAAATCTTTTGTTTATCGTTGGCATTATCAATGTCTATATGTATACTGATCCTGACTCATCATAGGAATACAATATCTGCACAATTCCAAAGCTCGGTGCAATCCTCCCAAATTCCATCATGAGACTCACAGTGGGCTTCCCGATGCTGTCATGGAATTTCTTCGAGCAGAAGTTAGGAGAGCAGTGGAGGTCAAGGATACCCAGGTGGCAGGGGGTAAAAAGGTAGCGGACACAGAGAAGCAGAGAATGGGTCGGGGAAGAAATGAGGAGTTGGTGCAATGCGAGGAGTCATGCAACCACTGCACGAGTATAGGTATTGCCTGCATCGTACTGGTGTAAGTCCTTCCAATGTTCCTAATTATGTGGCTGCTGAACTATTCCTTAGGTCTGGTAGTGCTGCCTGTCAAACCTGCCATGAAGTGCAGGAGAAGTGTATCTTCCCAGGTGATGAAGAGAAGATAACAAAGAAGTACAAGGTGGCAAATGTTGAGGAAATGGACATCAATGAGGCAGGGCCATCAAAGAGATCTGCCCAAAGGATGAAGGAAATGTCGGAAGAGGGCAGCATACAATTGCTGTCAGAAATCTTGGTCGAGTTGAAGGAGGCCAACTGGCAGCTGAGTAAGCTGCCAACCTTGATTGGTGACACTGTATTTCGTCAGTTATCAGGGCTCTACAAACCCATGAATTGGCAACAACTGCCGCTGAGCCGGCTGAACGAGCATGGACAGAGGCAGTTTATTGATGAGCAGACTGTGTTGGAAGAAAGATCAGAAGAGGAATTGAGGGAAATGAATAATAGATTGAAGGTAATGTTTGCAAAGGGAAAGGTGAAGGCAAGGGATGACAGAATGGAGGTGGATGGAGAGGTGGAGTAGAATGAGGCAGAGAAAGAGTTGGAGAAAGGGGACAAGGAGTGGTTAGAGAAAAGGAAGTATTGGAGGGTATGGAGGGGGCAGAAGGGGCTGAGTAGCAGACTCATAAAGAGTAGACCGGGATTTCCAGGTGGGGAATTGGAGGTTGGGCCATAAGCCCGAAAATATATTGCACATAAAATTTGACTTTGTTTTGTCTTGATCTGGGGCGACCTAAGCAAAATAAAATTGCTCATTCGATGGCAGTCGCAATATGAGCGATGTTCATAAGCCACTTGTAGACCGAGTCACCTGGCTTTCCGATACAACTCATTGGTGATAGATGCAGCAAGGCTGAAGCATGTACTCTGTCAAGCCCTTATAGGCTGATGCTCTCCAAGAATGAGATGTACATCTCGGACTGAGTGCTCGAGACTGCCAAAGACGAGCTCTGAGGCTAATAACGTCAACAATACTGGATATATTGGATGTAGAGGATACCGCAAGCAAGCTCAAGGTTAATGTCCAATGACTACACAAGGCTGACGATAGTAGAGACCGAACAGTGATTAGGCAAGTTATAACTGGATGAATGATGAGTGATACTTACAACTGACCCCATCCATGAGCTTAGAGTATTTGACATCCAGCTCTTCTGACTTGCCAAACTCACACGAAAACCAGGAACATCTGGCACATGATGAAGCAGTCATTGTCAAACAAAACCCACTCTAGACCCCTGATGACACTTTCGTAGCATTTCGTTTATCAAGTTCCCATTCTGACTTGCATTGAATGATGAGTTGCTGCCTAACTGAGCATGCTGAAGATGATACATCCAAGTGGTGATATACTGCTTGTTGGCCACATGCCAGAGGACAGGCCGCCGCATGTGAAGAATAGAGGGATTCTCAGTCGAGAAGTAGGGGATGATGCTCAGTAAAGATGATCCAACCTCAAGGGTATAGTGACACCAAGGTGCTGCGAATGACAGCAGGCAAGTGTATCAATACGTTACAGGGAAATTAAAGATAGTTTGACATCGTAGATAGAGACACGCTGTTACTTAAAAGACGACCAGGCAGCCCAGTTACTATAGTACAAGTCACAGCTAGGTTTCTAGGATCCCGCAGCTTTGCAAGTCAGGACTCGTGCAAGCCACCCAACAAGAACATCCCTACGCACCAGGAGGGCGGGAGGTCGTACCACAATGCAAACAGGTCTGGTACAAAGAGCATAAATATCTCTCAATGTGGATATCCAACCATGCGAATACATAGCAGTTTGCGCGTTCATCGTCGTCGTGCGCCGATTTAATGTGAGTGCAAAGCCCAAGCTGTGATGCTGAATGCACGAATTGTTGGTGGAGCGCCATGTAGGTGATATAGTATCAGTTTCGAGCACTGCGTAGAGCCATTATGGCGTCGAGGACTGAGCAGAAAGCTACGAATTGGGGAGTTGGTCAGCGTATATTCGGGCTCAACGACAAACGTACAGCGTAACACTGCAACGATCAAGAGCCATTCTGTCACCTCCCCTATTAGCCCTCTCCTCAAAGAGCATACATAGATGCTCCCAGCGATAATTAGTGCTATCCTTATTGATCATCTACCACTCTCGGACTCGTATGCACAGAGCTCCGCATTGAGGTTATGTCTTGCAGCTGCATTGAAAGACGGAGAGAAGAAAACCGTGCGAGGGGTTGTAGAACCTGCTACATCCCAATTGTGTAGGCTGGAAATGGGAGTCATTAACAAAGTATGGGTCGATGGTTGATTGAATAACTAGAGATACGTCGGACTTGACATGTATGGGGAATGTTGATGTATAAGGCTGAGAGTGTGTTGTGGTCCAGCATTGGGTTTGCTTTGACGACGGGGGATTCGGACATGATCAAGAGACGAGTATGATTTCGAGGGCAAAGTAGAGGGGAAGCTGTGGCTGTGGGTACACATGCACTCATTTGAATGTATATTTCCAATATATGTAACCAAGAATTTGAACTAATGAATCGATGAACTCGACAGAGGATAGAGGGCGACTGTTGGAGGCACTTGGAGGGAATTGGGAAAGTGTTTGAGCATGTGTGGGCAACAAGAAATCAGCATGCCATGGTGTGACAGGCATGACAGGCACAGTGCAGCGGCGTGCAAGCGTGCACATTACACTCCATCTACTTGTGTCGACAGTTCGTCCTAGCCCCCAATACTGTACTATTACAACTGAGTGTTCAGTAACGCATAACATTGGCTTTTAAAATGAGCACTTGGGAAAAATGTAACGGATCACAGCCCCGAGTGTACACTTGGGCAAAGGAGTCGTAAAAATGCTAAAAATCCTTTTTTTTTCTGCTCAATTTGGGTAAATCGAGCTCCCCAGATTTTTCAGCATCAATCCTGGACTGATTTACTCGAGTCTAATCATGTGTGTCACCCGTTCAGTGCAATCTGGGAGGTACATGGACAACAACCCTGCTCTGGAAAACAGCAGCAGGGTCTAAGTTAAATTATATTCAAGTGGAAAGTTCGGTAGCTACAGAGACATGCGCACCAAGCACACTGTGGAAGTTTAAGGTGGTGTAGCTAAAACAAAGAGAATGTTTGGTTTAAGAAGGAAAAAACTAAGGGGAATTAGTGGTGGGTGGGTAGTGTGATTTGCATGTGCTGTGTATGTGCTGAATGGCTGAGCTAGGGAGTGAGAGCGTCAGAACGAGAAACAGACTAAAAACGCGATGAATGGATGCATACCTAGGGAGCAAGAGCGTCAGAACAAGTCTGACCGAGCTTCTCCTCTCCCTGCAGTATATGTGAGTGGACGAGGCACAAGTGAGTGTTTGAGAGGAAATCTCACAGCTCAGTGTGCTCAGGGTCCCCGCAAAAACTTTTCAGCACCAGAAGTATTTAAAATACATTTTGATCATTTTGGAAATAAAAAAATGTAGGAGTAATATCTCTTTCAAAAATGATCAATTTTTGTATTTGAAACCTGAGAATGGTAGATACAATAATAAACTATATATCTCTGGACTTACTAAGTATGTAATAACTATGCAGTCGCTGATGTTATTAACGACGTCGAAGACAACTGGTTCTGATTACATAAAGGGGTGCTGGTTCCTGATAATCACTACCTTATCTCCTGTGAGCGCTGAGACCTATGAAGCTCATTTCTCAACGCTCCTTCCTCCGCATGTTCTTTTACAATTGTAAAGTTCTCCTCCTGTTCTGGTACTAATGGCAACGCCGCGTCCGTCTCCTCGATGCACACTATTTCTACTTGTCCTTTAATCATCTCTCAGGACCAAATCAGAGTATGTATATCTTTCAATGTATCATTCATACACCCAGCTAATGCATGTGTACAGGTTTCTATCCTAGTATCCACCAACCCTGACACATGGATTGCTGACAAAGCCCTCCGTGATGAATCCAGTCGACACGACTGCAGACTTTGAGAATGAAGCAGAAGCAACCGTAAAGCTCGCCACCCACTTCCTCTCACTTGTGGCTGAAAGCCTCAACAAAGACCCTCAAAGTATCCATCCATGCACTGTGCTGCTCTACAACGTGTTCAAGCATTTTACAACATCCTAACTTGCGATGAAGGATGTACACTCACTTTCGGCAGCATACTCGACTGAGACACGAAAGGCCATGCTGGCGGCATACTTGCTTGGCGTAGTCAAATTGCGAAACAAGAATGTGAGGGACATCCAGCAGCAGCCGGGGAGTGCACTGCTCATTGCCTCCGTCAACGGCAAAGCCTCTATCTTCTCTCTGTTTGGAGGTTAAGGAACCAATGAAGTATTTCGACGGGCTTCAGAAGGTTTATGATGTCTATGGGACATTTGTAGTGCCCTTTATGCGGAAAGTTATTCAGGAAATTCTCATGCTGCTGGAGAATGTAAATCAGGATACTTTGTATTATATCTATGGATTGGGTGTCTTCTTGTAGCTCTTGTATGTAGCACCCCGCTCATCCACAGCATACCTGGCCTCCGTGCCCATTTCATCCCCTCTCATCAGTCTCACGCAGCTCATTCAGTACCTCATCGTTGGCCGAGTCATCTCCCTGGCGAGCTCAGCTCCCACTTCGCCGGCGCAAGGAGTCATTCCCAAAGCATCGTTTCAGCAGTCACCATCTTGGCCTCTGCCACACTCAACGAATACGCAACCAACTCAGTGAGGGTCCTCAAGTGAGCGTTCTATTCGGGGCTTCGGGGCCAGCAAACTTTTCCTGTTGTTTCGCTTGAGCCGAGCATTGTGCAGGATTCAATGCAGAGTAGCGAAGGTACCCCGAGCCCCATTCTCAGTGCCATCGGTCTTATGCTCAAGGAGCTCGAGACCCATATCACAGAGACCAACAAGCACTTCCTGAGAACTTCCATGTCTTCATGTCGCTGCACAGCAATCCCAAGGCGTTCATCGTCACCGACCCGGTCTCTGCCTTGTACGGCCTCGATTAGAGCAAGACGCTGTTCTCCCAACGCAAGCCCGTGTTTTCAATCCTGTTCCTTGACCATTGGGGTTGCGTATCACAGTGATTGTTTGAAGGGAGCAATGAAGACGTTGATTGAGGAGGATCTCGAACAGGAGCTTTGGAAGGCGGTGGATTTGAAGATACCCGTTTATAATACGGAGGATGGTACGTTTGGTTGGGCCTGGAAGAAACGTTATTGATTGCTGATGTGTTTCTGTTTTTTTTTTTAGGATCAGATTTACACTCTCTCTTCTCCAACATACCGCTATATTAGATAGTTGAAGAGTGTTTTGAGACCAACGCGGAAATTCTGTTCGATAATGTTGTTGCCCATATGTATACCAGCTGATTCTTGAGCCACTATGGTGGCTTTGAGAGCTTTTCGAATTCTCAGCAGCTGTTAAATGGAGGACAGATTTACTTGTGCATCTTTCAGATTGTAAGTCGCGCTCAATCCATGAATTCTATTCATTGTTTATACTACTGTGCGACTTCTATAACTACGATATTAGCTGTCGTTTACCCTTGAAAGCTCATCTTTGCGAGCTTTGGTTGACGTGTCTCAGAATGTAAATGTCCCGTGTCAGATTATAGATCAGCTTGCAAAACAGTCTCTACCAACAACCGATCGACATTCAGCAAATCCCTCAGTCAGTCATCCTGACACAAACATGCCGGTGGTGTTAGTTTTCACTCTCTCTGTGACCATATTCCAGGAGGGTGTAGGCTAGAGGCAAAGAGGCATTTCATATGGAAAGAACAGAATAAACAGTATAAATTATTCCAGAACTCGTTTGTTGTGTAGCTTTGAATGAATATGAAATATATTTATTATTGAACTGGTCGACTGTACGTTGGTATTCCAGCTAGGACATATCGGAAATGCAAGCAAATAGGATGTAGTGTGACAAAGATATACCGGCGTCGGATCCAGCATACAAGCCCAATAGTATGCATATCGTGTGTAAGAGCTATCCACTACATCGTGACATTCTCTTAGATCGGCTGATGATGAGCATAGAACCACTAATGGGGGAGTGAAATGATGTATGTGCTAGCAATAACAACGAGCCTCTACGTCTACCGCCAACAAGTTCTCCTTGTCCGGATCCATGCGCCTGAGAACTTGGACAACGAAGGAGATCCCAGGTAGATTTTGTTATATTCGGCGACATCGGCAGATCGACGGGAGAGATCCAGAGGTGCATAAGCTGTGTAGCGAAAGCCTTGAGAATCTGAGGAAAGACTGGGTGGGATAAGTAAGAGAACGAGGCATCGGAGGAACAAAGAACTTACAGGAGAATCCCAAAGTCGTTTGAAACGAAGATTCCGCTTAATGCACGATGTATGAGCATTGAGTTTCAACATGGAGCTGACAGCTATCGCATGTCACCATGAGAGATTGTCAGTATGCGGAAGAAGTGTAACGAAGCTTATGGAGAGAGAAGGCGGATGATGGTGAATGCTTGGACAGAAATGGAGTGCATAGTGCATGGGTATCCTTGATGCGGTCACACTCTGTTGAGCACAGGGCCAGGGAAGGGAAAGGAAGGGAGGGAGGAGGAAGGCCAGGGACATAATCTTGAAAGGCACAGCAAAGGACTCAGGTGCATACAGCCAGATGCTGATGCTACTCGAATTGAATTAGCAAGCATGACAAAGAGATGGATAGCTGAAGAACATACAACAAGAAATACGCTTCCCAGGAATGAGTATTCCAATCTGAGCTCTGAATCTAACACAAGGGGTAGACCAACTGCCGGTGGGGCAAGCATTGTTCTTGTATGCATCGTATATCTACTGTTTTCGATCTTCAAACGACACAATGCTGCATTGACAAGCACAACCTGCATTCTTATTGTAATGTTTGAGGTTTTGACCCGAATGTGGTGAACAATGTTGGGAAGGGATGGCGGATAGGCGAGCATCGCGCAGATAGTCCTGGGATATTGGGCGAGTATGATTCATGTAGCCACGCAAGAGATGTTATCAGCATTGTGGAGAAAGTTTGACAATGCCCGTGGAGATGGTGTCAAGTGTGCAAAGGCGGATAACGGTGAATGTTTGGATGGAATCGTAGCACGTGGGGATGTCACCCAGTGGTGGTTGCACGGATCAAGTGCACCGGAGTAGCTGGTAGAACAGAAAGCAGCTGAGTGTAATTGGGCGAGGACGAATCAAAAGAGGTGTAGAGAGAGAAGTTTGCTGCCACTGAAGCCGATTCCATGTTCACGAGCATAGTGAAGTTGCGCCAGTCTTCAAAGCTTCATAGGTCAGTCGCAGTGGTTGTGAATTTGAGAAGGCACAAGCAGTAGGAGTCAAGTGCAAGCAGAGAAAGACAGGAATGGAGCAGCTGGATGCGTTTATGCTGCTGACCTGCTTCTGACAACGTGAGTAACATGAAGCTCGCTCAATGTTGATCTGCGACAGAATGCTGACCACCAGCAGCTCCTCAAACCTCGTGACCCGGGCCCAATGAAGAGAGCCGTGTTTTTACCTGCCAGTCAAACACTGTCAAATATCTAACACGTTGCGCAGCTGCATTTTCTACAACAGCCAAAGTCCTCGACAACTTTCTCAATGGTGAATGAAATAACTATCTCTTCTGCATCACCGGCTATAACAAAGATCAGGTTTCCCCATGAAACAAGGTGTCCTCCCTAGCGCGTCTGCATCCTCCTCACTGATGGCCACTCGTGCTACCGCACCTATTTACCACACTGGTGAGTGCAAGCGCAAGTCAGTTAGAGGCTGCATCGTCGGTTCTGATATCGCTGTTCCTCCGCTAGTTATTGCCAAGCAGAGTGAGGGTGAGTTCCCCAGGGTGGCAAACACCATCCTCCGCAAGCGCGCTATCAAGATTAGGAGATTCCTCAGTTTAAGCAAAGAGACAACATTAGGAATTACATAGTCAGGCGTGAGATTTAGAGCAGGAAGAACACAGGAACGAAAGGTATACCAAGGCATGAGTGCGAGCATTGTTCTTTCTTTTATGTGTGACTCACTTCCATTTACCTATCTGCCTTCAATGCCACTTTCATCTCTGTTCCCTTCAGTGCCGCAAGCTTGAGTCCCGAGCAGAAGGCTGAATTTAAATGCGCATCGATTTCTTTGTGTTATACCTATTCACCGTTCCTTCCACCTTTAACCTCACCTACCTCACTTTTTCACCCTTCTGTCTTCCTCCCTTGTATCTTTCATCAACACGTTCACGCTCCCTCCACTACCACATGTCTTGCTCTCCCCCTGCCTTTCCCTTTCTCTTTACTTTCCTCACGTCCTCCTCTTCCCCCTATCTTTTGGCATCGTCTTGACTTTCCTCTTTCTCTTACTTCCCACTTTCTCTTGGCTTTAATACGTTTGGTCGCTTATTCTCCTATCTCTGACAGTGCCCTTATTAACAAGCACGTCTCTAAGAAAAGGCCGAGAATGTGTTGGAATATTGTAATTAGATTTACGAGTGAGCGCAATCCAGACCACGCCCGCAGTCACATTTGCATTTTTGTGGCTGAGTTTCATTGATATATATAGCTTAATTATATAGATATTTTGTATATAAGTAGTGTACATTCGAGATTGTACACTATCCGTTTGCCTCATGAGCTCACTGAGGTCAAACGTTTCATCGCTTATTTCAACAGAACGCTGCCATCAAGGCCTCACCACAAGCCAATCACAACTACTTAAACACTTCCTATCCTCTTTCCATATACTTCCTTCCCTGTCATCAGTGACGTTCAACCATGGAGTTGCTATCGGGCTTCTGCATTTTCAAGCTGAGGTTATAGACGCTGCATTCGGAAATACGTCAGTTTACGGATGGGGTAGTAGATGTGAAGAAAAGATCGCCTCGCATTATGGTGGTTTCTTTGTCTATGGTTAAATTGATTCGTGTCTGCCCCCTTGCCTGATTTTTTCTTACGCGCTTAATTTAGATATATTTATTTCATTCTGGAGTTGTTTTCATAAAATCGTGAGTGAGGCTTAAAGAAAGAGATCTGGTATGGTCCATCTCTTACCGTTGTGCAATGAACCTTGCAAGCGTCGTGCTTTATGCTGCATAAGTCGAAGTATCACTCAACCTCAATGGAGAGTTTATGAAGATATGTCATGCTCTGAGGCATCGATGGAGTAGCACCTGCATCCGATGTTTGAGTATTCGTTGCCAACTCTGTGTGTTGAATGACCAATGGAGTGGTGTTGCATTGGAAGTGGTTGTGAAATCTGCAGGTACAATCAAAGAGCAAGCGAAGTACTATATATAAATCTAAAGATGCGCAACACATTCATGAGCCATGCAATGAATGCTGTTCAAATCTTCATGATTTCAGACAATACAGTATATTGTCATGAACCGTTTATTTTAAAATATTCTTTTCCTTTTCTTTTCTAATTATTAGAACAGTTTCTATAATTTCGACAACAAAGACAAACAAGACAGCTCATGTTACGACATGAGGATAACACACAGTAGTAGTACTTATTTCATTTCGATCTCTTATTAGATACATGCTTGTAACACATGTCCGCAGTACGCAGCCGCAGTGCACAGTAGATATATTACTTACACATGTTTCCCTCATTATTAAAACATGCTTTAGTCGCACCTTATGTGCATAGTTTTCTAGTATATATAGTAGTAGTTTATGTTCTTATTCTGTAGTCTTTAGCTGGTCGTTTCTTACCGCCAATACAAAGGTCTCTACTCCTCACTCCTCTTTACTCCTTCTTCTTAAGTTGATAGTTTGCATATCAACCTCGGCACTCTCTTAAGTAGATTGTGTTGATGTGCCTGACAAAAGCTAAAGACTCTCCTCACCGACCTCGTTACTCAAACTACCCCGAACAATGTTACGTCCTTTTCCTTCACCGTTCATCATAACTCACACTCCCCTATTCTACCTATCCCTTTTTGTTATCCTCCTAGCTTGCAGACGTAGAACGTTGTGTAAATCGAACCTGACAGCATAACATCGAGAAACGTTGAGCCCGTCTCTTTGTCGCTGATCATCAAGGGAGCGCATTTGATCTTTGGAGATCTTGCAATCCGTTAGTGGTCTTTTGGAAGAGAAGAAGACACTAGTTTCGTATCTCAAGAAAGCGGTCTACTTTCGTGTCTCCCTACTATTCTGTTTGAAAGGTCCACTGTTGGTCAACAGTGCAAAGCTACACTTCACAGTCTAGCACAGATTTTTGTATGCCTGTTACTAGGTCTCAGACTGCACGCACTCTCCACTCCCGTACTATCCACTTCCTCCCCATCACAACCAAACCCCGCCGTCAACCCGTCTACCAAATCATCACGCCCAGGGAATTATCCCCTGAGATCCCCATTGTCAACTATCGCACACCCACCCTCCTAAATACTCCCATCTACCCCGACACACCCTCCGATTTTGAAACCTTCGTAGATTCCTACGACCCCAACAACCTCCCAATCAATCTCTACATCGATCAAGAAACCCTTGCCAGACCAGAAAGTTGGGAACACCTTGTAAACTGACTTCTCAGAGAAACCTGAAAATATGTCAGACCCCATCATCGTAGACCCTGTCAATACCCCCCTCCCACCCGACGCACCAGGAACATTTGAAGCACCAACTCCCAATGTGCTAGACTTATTTTACAACCTGCTAGTAGGAATACTAGCACTACTCAGGAGTTGGGTGCCTTTTCTGGAAAAGTCATCCAAAGCAACGGAACGGATTGCGAAAGCAATGGATAAACGGAATGAACTTGCCGGCCCTCGTCTACAACCCAAAAAGCCGAAAGGCTATCACGGTGACAAAACACAGGCAGCACACTGGATGAAGGGAATAGAGGCCCATTTCCTTCAAATGAAAATAGAAGAAATGGCTCACTCCGAGAGGATCCACTTCGCGTTAAGCTTGATCTCCGGAGGTGAAGGCAACAGAGCTGGCAATTGGGTCAGCAACTGTTACACAACAATTATGCGTGACTGGTACCTCGATAGCGAAGGAAATCGCAAAGACAAGTACAAGAAATGAATGACGGATTGGAAAAAGTTTAAGGCAACATTCCTTTATCACTTTTCCTCTTATTCGGAACAACAGGATGCCCAGGATGCTCTGGAAAAATTATACCAAGGAAAATGGAACGCAGAAGATTATACGCAGAAATTCTGGGAGCTTGGAGAGCTTACCGGATATAATGAAGAAACTCTCATTGTCATGAACTGTTTATTTTGATTATTCTTTTCTTTTTCTTTTCTAATTACTAGAACAGTTTCTATAATTTCAACGACAAAGACAAACAAGACAGCTCATGTTATGACATGAGGATAACACACAGTAGTAGTACTTATTTCATTTCGATCTCTTATTAGATACATGCTTGTAACACATGTCCGCAGTACGCAGCCGCAATGCACAGTAGATATATTACTTACACATGTTTCCCTCATTATTAGACATGCATAAGTCACACCTTATGCGCATGGCCTTCTAGTATATATAGTAGTAGTTACAAGTCCCTATTCTGTAGTCTTTAGCTGGTTGTTTCTTACCGCCAATACAAAGGTCTCTACTCCTCACTCTTCTCCCTTCTCTTTCTATTAAAGTTGATAGTTTGCGTATCGACCTTGGCACTCTCTTAGTAGATTGTGTTGACGTGCCTGACACTCATCTTTAAGTTCAAACAAGGACTTAACGCCGACCTATTACAAAGCATCATCACAGCCAGGAAACCGAAAACTATAGCAGAGTATATAGAATTCGCAAACGAACTCGACTGGGAATTAAGAAACGTGGACAGGAACCAGCAAAAACAAAAAGGTTTTGGAAGTCAAGTTGCGGCACCAAAACCAAATACCTGGACCACACCAAAACCCCAGACACCGTTACCACCTATGAAAGACCCTAACGCTATGGACATCGATTCTATGATGAAAAACGGACAATGTTTTAATTGTGGACAGAAAGGACATCTTAGCAGAGATTGTTCCCAACCCAGAAAACCTAGGCAGTATGTGACTCGAGTAGTCAACACGGACACACCAGTAGCTAGTACATCCACGGACACCAGTAGTACCACAACCCCAGTAGTTTATAGCCCCGAACTACTGAAAATCGCCGAACAATTACGCAAAGCGGGTTTTCAGTTAAGTCAGACATAAGCACAAATGTGCTGACTATGGACAATTCCACTTTTGTTTCATCCAATGTAGTAATTCCAAATTTGAAATTTGATGATTTATTAAAGAAACAGAATGAATTGAGTGCTAGGAACTTCAATGGTATAACAGTTAAGAATGGAAGCGCAGAATGGATAGCCAAGCAGATTAAGATTCATAAAACAGAAATGGCAATTGGAATCCTTAATATGTGGACCCATACTAAACGATCGAAGGAAGTCTCCAACCAAACAGTTACAGAACTTAATAAACTTTCTGACAAAGAAGTTATTGAAGCTCTTAACGAATTAAGACAACCCAAGAAATACATTCGAGGAAACTACGGTCAACAGATGGATCTAGAACTAGTCGCTCAGACAATCGATGATAAACGAAAGTTTAAATTAGTTGCCTTATTAGATAGTGGCTGTACTGGAAGTTGCATCAATGCAACATTTGCAAAAGAAAACAGAATCAACACACATAAATATCCACGTCCAATTCCTGTTTATAACGCAGATGGAACATTTAACTCTGGAGGATCCATCACAGATTACGTAGAAATGAATGTGCGAATCAAAGATCATCAGGAACGACTTCACTTTGCAGTATCTAATCTTGGAAAGGCCCAAATGTTTATCAGTCATGAATGGTTGAAACTCCATAACCCTGAAATCGATTGGAAACTTTCTCAGATTGAGTTTACTAGATGTCCCTTGGAATGTACCCCATTAGTTTGAACCCTATCACCTGAAGAAGACGATGACATCATGAAAATTGATGAACCCAAAATTGAAGATGGAGAACATCTCTTGATCATCAACCTAAACAAGGAAATAGAAACCAGAGCTTTTCAAACCAAGTCGTCTAAACTAGCTGAAGAGCAATCTAAAGCAAAGAAGACAAAGACGTTTGAAGAATCGGTACCAAAGGCTTATCATGAATTCAAAGACGTTTTCTCCAAAGAATCATTTGATGAAATGCCACCAAGATGACCATGGGATCATGCGATTGAGTTAATTCCAGATGCTAAAGTTTTAGATTGCAAAATCTATCCCTTAAATTTAGCAGAACAAAGAGAACTTGATAAGTTCCTTACAGAAAACCTTGAATCAGGACGAATTAGACCATCAAAGTCACCAATGGCATCACCATTCTTCTTTGTTAAGAAAAAAGATGGAACTCTTCGACCAATTCAGGATTATTGACAACTAAATGACATCACAATTAAAAATAGATATCCATTGCCGCTTATACAAGAACTTGTTGATAAGCTCAGAAAGGCAAGATATTTTACAAAATTGGATGTCAGATGGGGATTCAACAATGTCAGGATCAAAGACAGAGATGAATGGAAAGCAGCATTCCGAACAAATAGAGGATTGTTTGAACCACTAGTTATGTTCTTTGGATTAACCAATTCACCGGCAACCTTCCAAACCATGATGAATTCAATCTTTAAAGCAGAAATAGATGAAGGAAAAGTCATTATCTACATGGATGATGTTCTTATCTTCACAGCCACGCTTGAAGAACATAGAATCATGGTAAAAAGAGTTTTACAAAAATTCAAAGACCATAAACTCTTTTTGAAACCAGAGAAATGCACATTCGAACAAGCAGAAGTCGAATACCTCGGACTACTGGTATCACACAACCAAGTAAGAATGGATCCAGCAAAAATCAAAGGAGTAGTTGAATGGCCAATACCTCAAAACAAAAGAGATGTTCAACAATTCCTTGGATTTGTCAATTTCTACAGACGGTTTATATTAGGATTTGCACACATAGCAAAACCCTTAACCAAATTAACCGGAAATAATACTTGGAAATGGTCAAAGGAACAAGATGATGCATTTGCAGAAATGAAGAAACGAGTAACATCAGCACCGGTATTAGCAATGCCAAACGATATAGGCAAATACCATGTAGAAGTTGATTCTTCAGATTTTGCAAATGGAGGAATTCTTTCCCAACAACAACTTGACAGAACATGGCGACCTATAGCATTTATATCTCATGTTTTAAATAGCACAGAAAGAAATTATGAGATATATGACAAAGAAATGCTAGCAATAATGACGGCTTTAGATAATTGGAGACAATATCTATTAGGAGCAACAGAAATATTTGAGATCTGGACAGATCATAAAAATCTTGAATATTTTAGAAAACCTCAGAAATTAAATCATCGACAAGCCAGATGGGTCACCGAAATGCAAGAATTTCATTTCACATTACAACATAAAGCTGGGAAACAAATGGCAAAAGCGGATTTCCTCTCGAGACGAGCAGGTCATGAAAGAGGGGTGAATGACAACGAAAATGTCATTATGCTTAAACCAGAATATTTTCGGCAACATGATGTTGTAGGAATTAATGAATCTCTGATGTCTCGAATCAAAAGAGCATCAAAAAATAGAGACAAAGTCATTGAAAGGAATTTAGCAGTCAAAGAAAACGGTTGGAAAGAACTTGAAGATGGAACTATCACTTGGATGCATCGCATCTATGTACCAAGAGATAAGAAACTTCGAGAAGAAATCATCCACCTTCATCATGACACTACTCTAACGGGACATCCAGGACAATATAAAACTCAGGAGTTAATTACACAAAACTATTGGTGGCCTAGATTACAGGCTAACATAAGGAAATACATCGATGGATGTGAAATTTGTCAAAGAACTAAAGCAAACTGAACATCACCAGCTGCACCACTAGCACCAAATGCAATTCTGACGAAACCATGAGAAATTATATCAGTCGATCTAATCGGACCTCTACCAGAGTCATTAGGATCAAACGCCATTCTTGTAATAGTAGACTGGTTTACCAAAGCAGCCAAGTTTATTCCCACAAAAATTGAAATTACATCAATGGGAGTTGCTAAGGAATTCCGAGATCACATCTTCAGGAACCATGGATTACCAAAAAGAGTGATTAGCGACAGAGGACCTCAATTCGCATCACAATTCATGAAGGACTTATTCGGATTATTAGGAATGACACAGAATTTATCAACGGCGTACCATCCTCAGACAGACGGACAAACAGAAAGAGTCAATCAAGAAGTTGAACTCTATCTAAGGATCTTCATTAATCATTGCCAAGATGATTGGTCTGAATGGATGTCACTAGCAGAATTCTCCTATAACGACAAGGTACACACATCAACCGGATATTCACCATTCTTCCTTAATTCAGGACAACACCCTTGGAAAGGAATTGAACCCTCAAGAACGGTAAAAACCCAATCAGTACAAGAATTCGTAGACATGATGACGTGTAC
The DNA here is from genome assembly GCA_004379715.1 of Crucibulum laeve. Taxonomy (NCBI): domain Eukaryota; kingdom Fungi; phylum Basidiomycota; class Agaricomycetes; order Agaricales; family Nidulariaceae; genus Crucibulum; species Crucibulum laeve. Next base: position 671,633 of record ML213604.1, read on the forward strand.
ATGCCAAGAAGCAGAAGCATCACTTAAAATCGCTGCTGAAAACATGAAACACTTCTATGATAGGTCAACAAAACCGTCACGAGAATACAAATCTGGAGATAAGGTTTATTTAAAAGGAATCAATATCAGTACAGATCGCCCAGCCAAGAAACTGGAAGATAAAAGATATGGCCCCTTTGAAATACTTGAAAAAATCGGATCATCGGCTTACAAGTTAAAACTACCGGTACAATGGAAACAAAAACACCCGGTCTTTCATGAATCCCTTTTGACACCGTTTAAAGAACCAATGTCAGAATTCCAGAACCAGGAACCACCCCCACCTCCGGACATTATTGATGGGACACCCGAATACGAAGTGGAAGCTATTCTAGACAGCCGAATAGATCAACAGGGACGAGGTCGCAACCAACACCCTGTAATGAAATATCTAGTTGATTGGAAAAACTACCCGAAAGAAGCTAGAACCTGGGAACCAATTGGTAACCTAGAAAATAGCCTTGAATTGGTCGAAGACTTCCATAAAAGTCACCCTGCCGCCCCTCGTTTACAAACACATTCATTGTTAATTGTACCCCGACACTCCTTTGAAACGAAACCCCGAACCCCCGGAACTCTATGGACTCCTACGACTTCAACCCCTTGACAAGGACAATACTACTCGCCACAATTATTGTCGGAATCCTCTTTATTATCACCTGGTTCATCCTCATCATCCACTGCTGTATCTGGCCTAACGGCTGTATATCGGAACAAAGAATCAATGGAGACATATGTCTCAGAA